>SZWC01001818.1:205090-228684 GCA_023375785.1 Penium margaritaceum | reverse complement strand
CCTGGCTAACTACCCATCTCCTGGTGACCAGCGCCCACACTTCCATCTCCATCACATCACGCATGTGGTTCACCCCTGCACCTAGCTTCACTTCCTCCTCCTTAATCATCCACTGAGGCGTGCTACTTCCCTCTACTTAATAGCATTCAGATTTTTCTGGTTGACTGTCACTCTCGTGGTGAATTGTGACCACGTCACCTTCATCGCATTGCGCACGCGCATCTGGTGAACAACAGGAGACCCTTAGGAGTTGCGGCCTCAGGTCATTGGACACCACCCATCTTCCTGCTCATCTATCTCAAGCAAACGGGGGCACAATCCATCACTCCTGTGAGCCCAACCTAAGGAACGCTCACTTTCTCACCTCACCACATAGGACGTAGAGAATTTTCTGTGGGAGAAAACCCTCTGTGCGTGGCGCTGTGACAACGCCCTCCTACTCTGCGCGCATACCATCATGAAGCCCCTTGCCAAATACCCTCTCAGGCCATATCAGAATATCTTCTGTAAACCCATTGCTGTTGCCCTTGGGCCACTCAATTTCTACATATTCTCCAAGGATATGCTGGTCCGCCTGGACAACCTCACACTTCAAGGCAAAGGCTTCATCAATGCATTCCAGTGGTCAAGGGAGTACTTTGCCATGTTCACTCAGCATCAAGGAGGGAGAAAAGTCGATAGTAACTAAAATGGTAGGGATATCCATATTTGAAAATCATGGTATCGAGGAAGAAAGCAAACTCAGGGTTCAAACATGAATTTTCCATGAGGACTTTACAGAAGAAGTTGGAACAACACAGAGAGTAAGAGCTATTTATAACGTTCTTCAGGAAGACCATTTAGACCAGGGACATTATAGGGTGCCTGAGTGAGGATTGCCTTGGATATTCCACATGGTGTAATGGAAGACTCCAAAAGGGAGTAGATACACATATGTGCTTACGACAAGGGAGTGGAAGGGAAGGAAAGAAGTCAGCGATAGGCTCCGAGGTAAAATTCATCAACAAAGGAGGCCATGAAAAGAAGAGAAGAGTGGAGAAAATCATCTTAACCGAGGAGTTCCAACATCACACCTTGAGGAAATCAAGGGCGCACAAACAAGGAGTGGAGGGGAGACGGTTTTTGGCCATCAGAATTCTGTTTAAGCAGGTCAGATTGATGGTGAAAAAGACAGATATTTGTGTACTAGGCATGGAGTAGAGTGCACGCATTGGCAGAAGGAAGTTTTGATTGAAGAAGGGGATTCACACACCAATTCTAGGTGAGCTATGGTCCGTTCAATGTGACGGATAGTTTTCTGTTTACGGAGGGCTTCTTGCTGCAAGAAAATTACAAGTTTATTGAATGACATGTTGCTTGGAGGATAGCTAGTGGTGGCGAATCAAGCAGGTACGTGCCTCTTGTCATAAGGTTGATCAAGCAAAGTGAAATTGAGCCTCCACATAGCGAAATTCATAGCAGTATGAGGGGGCGGGAAAAGGGAGATATACTTGACATTGGTATAATCCAAGATTTTCTCAGAGAGAGGGATGTTTTAGACTGAGGAATTTGGGACTTGGAGGGTTGGAGAGTGATAAATCTGACCAAGGCAGGCCAAGGAGCCAGAGGGAGGGAAACGATATCTGACTTTGGAGAGGGAGGGGTAGAAAGTGCATAGGTGGATAAGTAGGTAGATAAGTGGATAGGGGATAGGTGTTGTTAGGAGTAAGTAGGTTTTCTCTGTCCGGTTCCAGCGATGGGGGACATCTATCACCAGAGGAAGCCACTGTTAAAATGTGGGATCATTTTGGCAGTGTCCACTGAATTGTAGAATAGCGCAGCCAATCGCATTTACAGCCAAGAACCCAACACAGGTGACTGCAACACCAGAGCCTCTTGACATGCGATGAATCCTTTACACAGAGTAACTCAGGAATTGGGCTCTAACTCCCTTGTTCAAATACATGAACAGTTGAGCAGAGCTGAAGTAGAACAATAAGGTCCAGAAACATTGACTTCTGTACTTAAGCTGGAGCCCTTCTGTGGATCACGGTTTGACTCCGCATACACGCGTGCTCCGTGGTAGCCTCGCTAAGTGTGCTCGCTACTTAAGGGCCTGTTCCTAGAACCTGTAATGTACCACTCGTTGCTTGTTCGTCACCCCCCCCTCTTCCGTAGATCATCACCAGTTTATGTCTTTGGCGTTGTCCATAGATCTGGTTATGGTTGGTCGTTGTGAGCCGCAGATCATAGTTTAGAATTTTCCTCTCAATTGGTACTTAGCACCTGTCCGCCAGGATGTCCGGTTGGTTAGCTTCACCCCTTCCCTGTTCTCCGCCGATGGTCCACGTCGACCAGACCAGCTTTAGTTGTTCTTCTCGGACCATCGCACACAATTATGCAATGACCAACTGGATGTATAATGCCACGTCATGTGTGTCCAGCATGAACAGGTACAATGCGGGCAGGGGAGGCACGGGACTACCCTCTCTCCTGATCCATGGTGATATGAGCATAGACTGTAGGGTAGGGTAGAGGATGGAGGGTCAGGGGAGAGAGGGGTGCCTCTCCCCTGACCCTCTGTATTGCCACAGTGATTGGGACATACTTTTTTTTCTTGTTTTTTTGTTTCCTCTTGTTCTATCATCCCCCCCCCCCCCCCCCCCCGTATGTTCCAATCCATCTAAAAATGAAACAGCAAGAAAATGTAACAAACATAAACAACACCTCCCCAATCTCCTCTGATTCTACCATGATTGCCCCTCCCTTTTCTTGTGGTTTATTGTGATTCATCCTCACTCACTTGTCCCTCATCCTCACCCACGGTCTCATGCTCATAATGAGTGAGCCGGGTTACAAACAGGAGTTTGCTTCTTCTCTCTTCCTTACTGTGTGGTGCTTTCTTCATTCAATCCCATTCGTCCACACAGCAGATCATGCTGTGTCCTCTCTAGAGCCTTTGTAACACGTCAGAAACCTGCTCCTTGGTCCCCACATATTCAAGCTGGACCTCTCCTTCAGCAACCGCATCCTGCACGTAATGGTATTGACGTTTCACGTTCTTGGTGCGGTCATGTAAGACAGGGTCTTCACTGAGGACTATCGTTCCTTGATTGTTGCAGAAAATGGTTCTTGGTTCAAGCTGTTCAAAACCAAGTTCGCCCAGGAGCATCCGCAGCCATGTTGCTTCTCGTGCCGCCTCACTAGCTGAGATATATTCTTCTTCAGTGTAAGACAATGCCACAACTGCCTGGTTCTTTGAGCACTAGCTTACTGGTCCTCCACTTAACATGAAAACATACCCAGAAGTGGATTTATTCGTGCTCTTGTTGCCTGACAGATCGGCGTCACAAAAGCCAACAAGTGTCAGCTTTTCATGTTGGGTGTATGGAATGTTGAGACTGTCATGGCACTTCAAGTATTTGATGCAGCACTTGGCACCGTTAACATGATCCACTGTAGGGTTCTCGCATCCTTGACTGAGGATTCCAACAGAGTATGAGAGATCAGGTCTGGTTCCCACTGATGCATACATCAAGGAGCCAACAAGACTCGGATAGAGCTTTGCGTCTGATGGATCAGCTNTTGTTGATGGTGGCCAGTGACCTACCAAAAAGGATTAGATAATCAACATAAAGGATGACGCCGAGGTTGTCCAGACCATGTTTTAGTACACAGAGTGGTCTGAGTGAAGACGTTGCAGTTGCTGACTGAGGAAGAACTCATGGATTTTTTTGTTCCACTGTCTTGGTGCCTGCTTGAGGCCGTAGATGGCTTTGAGCAGCCGACACACCTTGCCTTCTCCCCCCGGCTGCACAAACCCCTCAGGCTGCGTCATGAAAACCTCCTCCTCCAAATCACCGTTGAGAAAAGCGGACTTGACGTCCATTTGATGGAGAGACCAGCCCTGTGAGCAGCCAGGGCAAGAATCACACAAATGGAGGAATGTTTAGCAATGGGGGGAGAGGTTTCACTGTAGTTTACAACTTGAACCTGACTACAGCCCCACGCCACAAGTCTGGCTTTGAAACGATCCACAGCACCATGCTCATCCAATTCGCTCTTGAAGACCCATTTGCACATAACCACAGGAGCTCCTGGGGGAAGGTCCACCAGGAACCAGGTGTTTCTCTTAAGGAGCTGCTCATGTTCGGCCACCGCTGCAGCATGCCACTCCGCAGCCTCAGGGTGACTCATGGCATCTTTGAAACTGACAGGCTCAACCACCTGGGTGACCAGAGCAATGTCGAAGGAGAGATCCGGGGAAGGGGAAGGCAGAGAGGGAGACAAGAGCGTAGGGGGCGCACAGGGGAGAGGGGATGGGGCAGAAGGTGCAGAGGAAAGGCGAGTGGAGCCAAAGACGGCCGCGAGTGCCTGAAGGCCCTTGTTTCAAGCAGAACGTCATGGTCCCTGAGACGGGTCCCAGTTGGTAGGTTGAATATGCCGTGGTTGGCGCGCTCGAGTAGTCTTGGCTGCAGGGGCCAGCGGAGATGATGAAGGGACAGCATGCACTACCCGATCTGAAGGAGCAGCAGATGCATGGTGGACAGGGAGAGAGGGAGCCGCGTCAGCTGCAGGAATGACAGGCGGGAGCACTCTGTGATGGTCATCATCAGGCTCCATAGGATGCAGCGGATGGGTTAGTGGCGGAAAAAAGTCCAGGGAGACAATTTGCAGGCCAGGGTTAGAGTCGATCACACAGAATTTACAGGAAAAACCACACAAGACCAGACCAAGAACTCGGTAGATCAATCAAGAGTTGAGGAAGATGCACCCAACCAAAGGTTGGACTGGATGAGTGGAAAACATGTGCAAGAATTCATCCCCAAGGACGAGGGATTGACTCTCAGAAGACCCAACAAGGCCAAAGAGTGCCTTGGGGTATGGTTAGTGAATGAATCAAGGATCATAGAGGGCTAAGGATGCCTCGGAATGGAGCCCTGATATGTTGTTACCAGGAGAGGCCCTTCGGACGACCGTCCCCAACGCTAGTGGAGCTGCCAGGGGAAGATTTCCCTGGTTCATAGAAATGGCCGTATCTTGACTTTTCCTTCACAGAATAATGCAGTTATTCATGTGTTGGAAATCTGGGGAGATAAGCTACCTGATGTCAGGAAGTAATGCTCATTCCTGGCCCATATGGATTCACGCATGGTGTTGAAATGGTATGCACCTTGTCCACTGCCTAGCTGGCTAGCTGCGCATACAGACAAGGCATGCAATGCTTTATGGAGTTTGTCCCCTTGATCTGTTCTGAGATGGGCCAGGAATGCACTGCCCATAATGTGTATCTGGCTTGGGGATCATCATAGGAATCATACCTTTGTGGCCTAGCTGGAATAGGCACCCCACATTCAAATGAAACATTATGGGTTCAAACTTGTGATGGCAGAAATTTTCTTTGTGGCCCAAACTGGGACAGGAAGCTTCTAGGAAGCTTACTAGAGCTTGCCTTGAGGATGACACTTGGCGGTCTAAGGACGCGACAAGTAGGACTGTAGGTTGAGGTTGGCTCCAACGGAGCCACTACAAGCAGAAGCATTAGTAAAACTCTGCAAGTATAAAAGGCCATACACTGCATGCATCCATTTACAGATCTTGCCTTTGAGACTCCTCACAGAGTGTCTAACCAAAGTTGGACACTACAGACCAACATCCGGACCTCGTGAGGTTGCAAACCAAATGAACCTAAAGTGTGGATCCCTCGTTCGAGGGTGATATGCTATCTTGGTTGCAATACCAAGAGCGGTCGGAGGCCTCCCATGTGGGGACCCGTTTTCTAGAGCGTTGCTATCCGGCGCATTGACAAAGGGTTATGGGCCCACACTTATGGTTCTAAGGCACGCTTCCAAGACCGACTAGCGCGTGGTCTTGCAGGGCGCACAGGTACAATAGGGACACGAACATCGGGCGGCTCCATATGCTCCATTGGATCCATCGGTTTCTTCAGGTCAGGTGTGTGCACGTGGCGGACTAGGGGACAAGGAACAGCTCTGTCCATGTTGGACAAGACCCTCGAGCCCCAACGGGATTAAGCTCTATCCCTTTTTAGAAGGTAGTATGACTCCGAGTCCGTTCTCTCACGACGGCACCATCGCCTTTAGGCGAACATCGGCGGGAGGGGTATGTAACGGAACCAACTGCACCTTTGACAATGGTCGCAGTCAGTAGCCTCATCAGCCTCATTGGCCTCAACAAAGTAGAGTACCAGCGAAGCAGAGAAGACGAGCAACCACCAAAAATGGTGGATCCGACTCAAGCCCGCCTTGAGGCGGGTATGTCCAAATTCACGGGGACAGGTTTTCCCTTGTGGAAATGGCTGCTTGAGATTGTCATGAACGTGCGTGGCTACCTCGACATCCTAAATGGAACCAAGACAGCACCCGCCAATGCGACAGTGACCACGCATGCGGCTGACCTTGCAGCATGGACGATGAAGAACAACATGGCTCTCGCCATTCTTGTGACGTCCATCAACGAGACTCAACACTCCCACATCACAGGATGCACGTTGGCTGCCGAAGCCTACGCAAAACTCTCACGCGTGCATCAATCAAATGCCCTAGCAAACCAACTCTTCATCTTCCAAAGGTTGATGTCGATGAGGGTGAGCGAAGAAGAACCGATACCCGCATTTTTGCAGTCGTTCGACAATGTGTTGCAAGAGGTCCAGCAAATGGAATGGAATCTCGACTCCAACATGCATGCCATGATCCTTCTTATGGCGTTGCCGTAAAGCTGGGGATCCTTGATCACCGTATTTGGCGGTTGGAAGGAGGCAGATCTGATGTATGAGGCTATCGCCGAACACGTCCGCAACGAGGCCATGCAACGTAGTGGTAGTGAGGCAAACATCTCAGCCTATGCCTCTTGCTTTGGAGGACAAGGTGCAAGCTCTCGCTCCAGTCAAGGCAACAGCGGAAGCGATGGTGGTGGAGGGAAATGCAATGGTGGCGGGAAGAGTTCCAAGAAGCCCGGCAACTCTCACAATTGTGGCAAGGCTGGACACTGGGCTAGGGACTGCCGTAGTCCCAAGAAAGAAGGCAGGAACAAAGGTGGGCAAGAGAAGAAGGAGCTCACCAACATGATGGCTAGAGGGTTGCCCATGAAGTGGGCAGTGCTCCTTTGGCCCAAGGCATTCGCCCTTGACTCGGGCACCAACCACCAATCATCAAAAGAGAAGGGTGAATTTGTCTCCATAGTCAAATCTGACATGCACATCAAGTGTGCAAATGGCGGCATCGTCCAAGCCATGGGCAAAGAGGACAAGGTGATCACGTTCAACGTGAACGGTGTAGAGAAGGTGATCAACCTTCAAAAGGTGGTGTGCATGCTTTCCTTTGCAGCCAACTTGCTGCCAGTCTCACAAATCACCGACAACAACATGACAATGGTGGTCACCAACAAGGAAGCCATGGCCCTAAAAAACGAGGACATCCAGATTTCGTACACCAAAGACGACCTCATGCTTCAAGTTCCAAGAGTCGACGGCCTCTACGTGCTTCAAACAAAAGTCACCAAGGCGTCGGATGAGGGACTCGCATTTTCCAGCAAGACAATGGCACCGGAGCCAAAGGATGCACCGCCGGTAACCGTTGCGGCCGCCACAAAAACCAAGGACACTGACGCTTAGCTGTGGCACCGACGATTTGGTCACGTGGCCAACAGCACGGTGCAAAAGATGTAGGAGCAAGAGGTAGTCTGTGGAATGGAAGGGTGCACCATGAAGCATGGCAAAGGGTGTACATTGTGTGAACCATGCCTCCAAGCGAAGGCAAAGAAGAAGCCGTTTGGGAGAGGAGGTCAACGAGCAGAGCATGTCTTGGAATTGATACACAGTGATGTATGTGGACCCTTCCGCACACTGTCTAACGGAGGAAGGAAGTACTTCCTGACCTTCATTGACAACCACAGCCACAAGTTATGGATCTACTTCCTCAGAACAAAGGGAGAGGTCAAAGAGAAGCTCCTCGAGTTCGTCACCATGGTAGAGCGGCAAACGTCCAAGAAAGTGAAGACACTCCAAAGTGACAATTGCGGTGAGTATGAGGCATGCAAGCCTTGTCTCGAGCATCATGGCATCCGCCACAAGCAAACCACCCCTTACAACCCCCAAAGGAATGGCGTGGTCGAGAGGATGAACCAGATCCTGCTCGGTATGGTGCAAAGCAATCTCTTCGTCGCCAAGCTCCCACCTCGCTTTTGGGCAAAAGCAGCAACAACGGCCTGCTACCTCTTAAACCTCACACCAACAACCGCCTTGCAGAAGCGTGGAAAGGAGCAGGACAAGCAGCTGAAGACCCCACAAGAAGCATGGTCGGGAAAGAAACCCAACGCATCTCATCTGAAGGTGTTCGGGTCAACTACATGGGTGAAGATCCAGTCGGGAGAAGGTGGAGGCAAACTTGACGCACGTTCCAAGAAGTGCCTCATGGTTGGGTACGACACGTCACACAAAGCCTATCGGCTTTGGGTCCAGGCAGCAGGCAAGCTTGTGAGGAGCCACGAAGTTGTGTTTTGATGAACACACCCTTGGAAAGGGAGAGCTGCTGGACCCGATCCTCGCTCCCAAAGCAGGAGAGTGGATAGTCTTACTTGAGTCCGGAGACCAAGCACCCAACAACTGGCTCATTTTGCCAGCAGGTGGTGGGAATGGGAGAGTAGCTACGGAGGACGACGTAACATCTGACATGGACGCGGATATCGAGGCGTCCGAGGCTTTCAAGTATGACTTGGAGTCTGAAGACTCTTCTAACGACGACGACGACGACGACGACAACCACCACCTGTGGAAGCACCACGACCAAAGGAAGAAGCCGCACCAGCACCCCAGCGCAGTTTGCGACCAAAGAAAGCACCTTTGCGATATGAGGACGATTGGACTGGCCTTAGCTGGTCGTGCATGGCTCAGGGAGAGCCATCCACAATGGCGGAGGTGATGAATGGCCCAGATGCAGCCAAGTGGAAGAAGGCAGTGGACAGTGAGCTTGCGTCCATTACCGAGAACGGCACATGGGTGCTGGTGGATAGACCCGACAAGGCCCACGTGGTGGGATCCAAGTGGGTCCTCCGAGTGAAGAAGAAGCACGATGGTAGCATCGACAAGTTCAAGTCAAGGGTAGTGGCTAAGGGGTTCTCTCAACGCCGGGGCTCCGAGTACGATGAGACGTTCACGCCTGTCGTGAACTTTGCCTCCATCCGCTCTCTCCTTGGCATTGCAGCCGTAAAGAACCTAGAGATACATCACGATAACTTTTCTTTATGGGAAGCTTGACAAGGAAGTGCTGATGGAGGTGCCCGAAGGAGTCAAAGCTTACAAGGGCAAGGTGTGCAAGTTGGTGAAAGTGCTCTACAGGCTAAAACATGCCCCAAGGATGTGGTACAAAGAGATGGACGGTTTCATGATCGGTCTCTCCTTTGCGCATTGCCAGAATGACCCGAGCATGTACGCGCGCAATGATGGGAGAGGGCTGATGTTGGTTGTGCTGTATGTGGATGATCTGATCATCTGCTTGTCTTCGGTCGAGCTGCTCGATGAGCTGAAGTCTGAGCTTATGAAAAGGTTCAAGATGAAGGACATGGGTCCTGTTGAGTACTACCTCGGGATTGCCATCCACCACAGCATAGCAGCAGGCACCATTGAACTCAACCAAACCAAATACGTTGGTGAGGTACTTAAGCGCTATCACAGGGAAGACTGCAAACCTATTGGCACCCTTATGACGACTGATACGAAGGTGAAGGCCTCCATGTCGCGAAGTCTCACCAAGCAAGAAGAACAAAGGGAGATGTAAGACATCCCCTACCAGTCCGCCATGGGTAGCATCATGTACACCATGGTAGGGACTCGTCTGGAAATCTGCTATGATGTGGGACAAGTGAGCAGATTCGTGGCCAACCCAGGGCCACAACATTGGCAGGAACTCAAGCGCATCTTGCACTATCTGTAGAAGACACGTCACATGGGCCTTGTCCTTGGAAGCGAAAAAGATACGGACCCCCTTCGCCTGAAGTACTAAACCGACGCTGACTGGGGAGGAAATCTCGACGACCAGATATCCACCTCTGGATACGTGTACATCTTGAATGGCGCTGCCATCTCATGGGCCAGTAGGAAACATGATTGTTTTTTCGTGTCCACAGCTTAGGCAGAGTACGTTGCTCTGTGTCAGTTGTGCAAGGAGAATCAGTGGCTGCGCAGCCTGCTTGGCGAAATGACAGTGCCATAGAAGGATGCCACGGTTGTACACGTGGACAACATGAGCGACATCTCGATGGCTGAAGATGAGATCATCTCCCGGCGAACGAAGAACATCGGCATACGTTACTACTACTCACGTGACCTGGTCATGAAGAACGTTGTGGGCTTGCAGCATTGCGGAACCAAGAGCATGCTTGCTGACTGCATGACCAAGCCGCTGGAGAGCGACTTGTAGTATGTAGGCATTTGAGGATTTGGCATGAGGAGTGCGGCAGAGGAAGGGTGAGCCCCAAGGCATTGATGGATCCCAGTGAGCGACAGATGGAAAGAGGTGCACGGGAGAGATTTTTTGAAATGGTATGCATCTTGTCCACTACCTAGATGGCTAGCTACGCATACAGACAAGGCATGCAGTGCTCTATGGAGTACGTTCCTTTGGTCTGTTCTGAGATGGGCCAGGAATGCACTGCCCATAATGGGTATGTTCGCTGGGGATCATCATTGGAATCACACCTTTGTGGCCTAGATGGAATAGGTGCTGGGGTTTCAATTGACAGGTTGTGGGTTCACACCCCACGACAGCCATAAATTTGTTTGTGGCCCAAAGTGGGACAGGAAGCTTCTAGGAAGCTTACTAGAGCTTGCCTTGAGGATGACACTTGGCGGTCTAAGGACGCGCCAAGGAGGAATGTAGGTTGAGGTTGGCTCCAGTGGAGCCACTACAAGCAGAATCATGCGCAAAACTATGCAAGTATAAAAGCCTGTACCCTGCGTGCATCCATTTACAGATCTTGCCTTTGAGACTCCTCACAGAGTGTCCAACCAAAGGTAGACACTAAAGACCAACATCCGGACTTCGTGAGGTTGCAAACCAAACGAACCTAAGGTGTGGATCCCACGTTCGAGGGTGATATATTTTTTTGGTTGCAATACCAAGAGCGGTTTGCGGCCTCCCATGTCGGGACCCATTTTCTAGACCGTTGCTATCCTGCGCATTGACACATGGCTGGACGACCTCGGGTCGCCTAGGATGCATTATCGTGTACATACAGTCTTGTGTGTTGGTACTTGAATAAAAAGTATACTTAACTACCACTTTGCCACACCTAGAGTTTGCCTCCATTCGCATCATTCGCTTAGTGGAATTGGCACGTGACTATGAGGTCCACATATCTATCAGAACGATGTTCCTTAGTGGAGACTTGGACAAGGAGGTATACATGGAGGTGCCACAGGTGGTGGACGCGCCGTCGGGGAAGGTGTCAAGCCTTCGCAAGGCGTTGTATGGGCTACAGTAAGCACCACTGATATGGTACCCAAAAATGAATGGATTCATGGTCGAGCTTGGCTTCAAGCGCTACAAGGAAGAGCACGGTATGTACATGCATAAACAGCAGCAACTGCACCAGATTTTTGTCTTGTACGTTGATGACCTGATGTTCGTCTCATCAGATGCGGGGAAGCTTGTGAATCTAAAGCAGCAGCTGGGAGGTTGGTTCAAAATCAGCGACAAAGGGGAGCTTGAATACTACCTCAGTGTTGTCATCAGGAGAGACCACAAGGCGCACACATTGGAGATAGGGCAAGCAAAGTACGCGCAAGAGGTACTCTGCCACTACAAGTTGGAGGAGTGCAACCCCATCGGCACACCCATGATCACAACATGTGAGTTGAGCTCAAGCATGGGCTTGAGCACAGACAAGGAGAAGGAGGAGATGATAGGCGTGCCGTGCCAGTCCGCAGTCGGCAACATCGTGTTAACCATGGTGGCAAAGCGGCCTGACTTGGCCTTTGTGGAGGGCCAAGTGAGCTGCTATGTCGCCCACCCCGGCCTGTTGCATGGGCAAGCGGTGAAGCAGATCTTGCACTAACTCAAGGAAAAAGAAAAGGTGCGGCTCATGTTTGGAGGGGGAGTGCACGATGAAGCTGTAAAGTTGGACAGCTAATCAGATGCCAACTGGGCTGGTGATGTAGACGAAAGAGAACAACACCGGGGTATGTTTTTATACTTGGTGGTGCAGCATTTTTTTGGGTGATGAGGAAGCAAGATTGTGTGGTGTTGTCCAGCACTACGACGGAGTTCATTACACAGGCTGAAGCCGCGAAGGAGGTATTGTAGCTGCGGCTGCTCATGTACGTTGATGTGCCACAGAGGAAGCTGACCATGCTCAACGTTGCCAAGATGAGTGCCATCAGCCTCACCCACAACCTGGTGCTGCACAGGACGACCAAGCACATCCAGATTTTTCATCACTATGCACATGACTTGATGGCAAAGTGACATGTGGCTATTGTGCATTGTGGCACTAAGAGCGTGCTTGCAGATGCCATGACCAAGGTACAGCCCAAGGAAAGGCATGACGCAAGCTGGATGGAGCTTGGTCTCCACTGTGAGGCCTAAAACACAGGTTAAGGGTTTCAAGGAAACAGTATCCACGCGTAAAACACAGGTTACTGGTTTCAAGGAAACAGCATCCACGCCTAAAACACATGTTACAGGTTTAAAAAATAGGCTACAGGTTTCAAGGAAATGGCATCAAGGCTGCAGTACAAGGGTGCGATTGTTGAAAATTTGTACACCTTTCCGTGAATATCACTGATCGTGTTCCCTGGTTTGACTACTACGGAGTGATTCAACACCTGATCTTATTTCAGATTTTTGTTTCTTATACCGTAGTGTTTTCCATGTTTGCCTAGAATAACTCTTAACTTTCAACTATCCAGTGCCCTTAAAAATGGTCGCTCGGTTCATTGAAACACATAATTAACTTTCTGTTCTGGCTTCGGAGAGAAAATAAGAAAATAGTGGTCCAGGATCCGCTCCTTGTGCCGAGCGAATATTGGACTGCTTGTCCCGTGGCATTAGGGACGTGGCAAGCTCGCAAAGTTGCAAAGCTTGCTTGGATGAGGCGAGCTTTGCGACTCGCAAAGCTCGCCTCGAGGTCCAATGGGAGGTGCGCAGTCAAAACATAGGACTACGCGCCAGTCGCCGGAGCCGAGTGGGCCCTTATGTTCAATTTTGAAGTCACCAAAAAAACAAGTCGGTCCATGATTGAAACACCAATAAAACAAAAGGTCCCCAAATTTTCATTCAACAATACAAGCATCAAACTGAATTTTAAAAAATAGGCAAATATGGAAAACACTACTGTATTTTCCATGCAAGATTGAGCTTTAAATCAATTGATTTGATGAGTATTCAGAAAGTCAGCCAAGCCCAAAGTTTGGGTTGTTCATGGGTGGACTCTTGTATCCACCATGGGTGACAGGATGCTCCACCACTCGTGCTCTTGGTTCAACCCCAACAGGCTCCAAATGCACCAGGGCCACAAACCAGATAACTAGGGAGACCTCCTTGAATGGAATCAACTTCTCCTTAACTTCTGGGCCAGATAAGGGCACTTCGGAAGGTCACCATCAAATCACCTCCCCTGGCCTAGCGAGCAAGGCATGGTGGACGACTCCATCAAGGGTTACTTCGACGGCCATAGTAGGGGCTCTATTGCTGCAAATTGGGCGTTCTTGGATGAGTTGGAAAGCATACATCAGAGGCTATAAGGATCTTCTATAATCCTACTATGCTAACTGAAAATTTCTTGTTTTGATTCAGCTCTCCTGAATGTGACGGGTTTCTGTCAAGTCCTACTATGTGATCCTTGCGCTCCACACTCCTCATCAGTGTTCTCCATTGGCTGCTCCAAACATCGGTAGCATACATCAGCGAGAGCTAGGCATATGTGAGGATGCCTCTACACCTAATAGGAACAAAAAAAAAACCTGGTTTGCCGGATGAAGGATTACAACGTGATCCTTGGTCTTCACTTCCTTCACAAGTACAACCCCATCTTCAAGCGAGAGAAGCGCACCATCTCATTCAAGCTCAGAGATAAGGAGTATCATCTGCCTACGTGATCTGGGAAAGACACCGTGGAGGAGGAGACTTGCGGGAAGGAAGCATCGTAGCAGTCAACACCTTGCCAGGAGGAATTGGTGCCTTTGATGCTAAACTTGGTGCAACTCAATCACACAAAAAAAAAAGAAGAAAACTTCCTTGGCCTTTGTGTGAGGCGTGGAGGATGTTTTCGATGAAACAGAGGATGTGGCGCCTGACATGGCACGTGGGACAACTTGTAAGCAGTTGGGGGACCTAAGGGAAGTTTCTTGCGGTGCCTGAGGAGCTTCAGAAGGGGTGTATGGAGTTTGAGGATTTGTTCCCCGACACCCTACCGGCATGTCTGCCACCAAAGTGGGGCACGGACCATTGCATCGGCCTCAAACCTAGAGCGTGTCCCTCTGTTTGTGAAATGTGTTGCATGAGGGACACACAACTGCAAGAGCTCAAGATTTAACTGATGGAGATGATGGTGCAGGGCGTTATCCGACCCACCTCGTCTCCTTACACTAAACCTGTCCTGTTCGTGCATAAGAAGACCGAAGAGATGCGCATGTTCATGGACTGTCAGGCGTTGAATAAGATGACCATAAAGAAATGGTACCCATTTCCACAAGTTGAAGAGCTCTTTGATCAGCTCCATGTGCCTTGCTCCTTGAAAGTATTGACCTCCGATCCGGCTAGTACCAGATCTTCATAGCAGGAGATGATGTGGAAAATACGGACTTCCGGACCCACTATGGTCATTGCAAGTTTCTTATGATGCCTTTTGGGTTAACCAATGTGTCTTCCACCTTCATGGTGGTGCTGATTACATTCAGGCCATACTTGGATGACTTTGTGGTGGTATGCCTAGACGACATCTCGGTGTATAGTAGGTGAGCGGAGGAACATGAGGAGCACATGAAGAAGGTTCTTAAGGAAGTAGTTTTTTTGTGTGAAAATGTCTCTAAGTGTGAGCTCGTCGTGGAAAATAATGAATTCCCTGGACTCATAACTGGCAATGGAAAGATTTTCATGGAGCTCCCTAGGTGTTGACTGTGCAATAATGGCCAAAGTTGGGTAGTGTGTACGGTTTTTACACCTACTATCGCAGGTTTATCCTCGGCTACGCCGGAGCGTCAGCGCCACTCTCCAATCTTACTTGCAAGGATTACGAGTGGAGTTCCGGAGTTAGCAATAAAGGACCCTTGGAGAACCTCAAGAGGGCTCTGACCTCCGCGCCGGCCGTGCACTTGGCCGACAGCGGCCGTTCATTTGAAATGGCGATGGATGCATGACTGGCCATTGGTGGAAAACCTTTTGGAGGAATTCTGCAATGAGCCACAGACGGTCACACAATACTCGCACAATATGCGTGGAGCAAAGCTAAAACATGCCAGACATGATAAGCAGATGATCACCGTGGCGGAAATGCACGGTCTATACCGACCACCACATGTCGAAGTACTGTAATGCACAGCCAAACGTGAGTCAGCACCAAGCGTGTTTCATGGACTACCTCGAGTCGCACTTCAATTCAAGCAGTAACATTGCAGCAGAGGGCATACATTTTTGTCTAGGGAATGATGCAAGCTGTTCTAGGTGCTCTGCTCTTGTTCGTCAGAAGCAGTTCTTCCAGTGCTGACCAAGTAGCTTGCACCCATACCTAGTGGTTGTAATGGTCTCAACATCGATTGTGCTTGAACAGGAGCAAAACAAAACTGAAGCAGGAGAAGAAGGTTTGAGTGCACCATAAAATCAGAAGAAGAACACACATACACACACATCACCAGGCCATGAAAGAAATTGAAGACTTTCAGAGAAACTGAAGACAACGAAAGTGAAGCGAGTGAGCAAGGAGTCCAATACGAGTCGACAGGAAAACCCATTTTGAGGTTTTCACATGGGGTCCTACCGCCAAATTAGGGTCAAACAACCGACCAGCAGCAAACAGGTTGTGGCAGTCTCACGGGCATAAAAAACTCAGCAACTACCAAGGCTATCACAACAAAATCCAGTACATGCACATCAACCATGAGCGGATGTGGGATGAATGTCACCTCATCTAGATCTTCAGCATGATAACGTAATGTTTGCACACACACGTCAGCCAGTATAGCACTTGTCTATGCTGAGCTCTTGTTCTTAAACCAAAGAGGGTACTCCCAATGTTGTACGAGCAGGATCACCCCTTGCACTCTGGAAGATGCGCTCCAACCTGTTCTGATGTGAGCAGTTCCCATGTGTACGTATAGCTGACGGTTACAGCTTGGCTCATGTCCATGCCCGTGCAGATCCCTGATGCAGACTCAGCTACCTCCAGAGCATTGTTTTTTGGTATTCCACCCATCCGTAACTGCAGGACAGCTGCCACGACATGCCAGAGACATGCTAGGACACTCTGCCCTATTTCAGCAGCCTCTCCGATTTTCTCAGTCAACCAGAGATGGGCCCAATTCGCATTTTTTTGCATTGTGTGTCCACCGATTCAAGTTGAACCTGTGCGTGTGTGCAGTTCTTTCATGTGGCCTAAGGTTTTATTTATCTGTAGGTTTGGAAGGTAGTGCATTCGGATGTGTGTGCACAAAGTTACAGCCAAAAAAATGGTTTTGGGGCTGGTTAGGGATAAACTTACATGGCCGTGTACGTCACCTGCTGAGTGCTGTGGGAGTTTTCTTCGCTTTGATCTTTTCAGTTTCTAACCCTCTCCACATCTTAAATATTTTGAAGCTTATGAGACCATGCGCATCTCCCCAAGCCATACTGGTGCTGTTCTCACACTTGCCTTGCACGATAGTGCGTCAACTGATTGGACAATACTGCCACGTTAGTGACAGCAATGCTAGGAAGCTTCTAGGTAACTTCTCATGGCATCAGAGTAGTGTGAAATCCCTCGCTGAACTGTGCAGCAGCTACACAACACCGGTAGCAGCAGTGAGAGACACTGCAGCAGCCATGGTCCTGGGGGAACCCACCATGCCACGGTGACCCGTCATAGCCGGTAGCAGCAACAGAGTTGCAGTCGCGACAGCAGTTGAAGTACCGGGCCGCTGCCGGCTGACAGCAGATGGCTAGTGGCTGTCAGGTGCGGCTGGCTGATGCCTCATGGATGAAAACTGTGGCTCTCGGCTGTGCCATTTTCTAGAGCTGATGACTGACGGACGCTCCCGGCTGAAAGAAGTTGGCTGAAAACTGGCAGATGCAGACGGCTTATGACTGATGGGTGATGGCTACGGCTGGCAGGTTATGGTTGCGGCAGCAATCGATACGTCCAAGCTGATGTTAGCTGCATTTCTACGGTTGGGGCTGGCTGTTGTGGCAATGCGGATGCTTGCGCAGCTGCTGCTAATCACAGAGGCAGTTACTGTCGTAGAACGGCACTGATGGGTGCTATCTATCATTAGATTCAATGTTTGTCGATGACGTAGACGCAGGAAACTTCTAGCAACGGCCGCAAGCTCCTCAGGTCAGCATTCGGTGCCTGTGCTCATGCTCCCACTTCAGATAAAGAATAGTGGAAGAATGAAGGTCTAGGTTGATCACATCATGGCTTCTGCTTATGTGTAGCCAATGCAGCAGCGAGAAAGTTGCAGTAATTTTCTGTGGACCGGGGTTACTGTGGAGATGTCAACGCCTTATCACTTAGAGTTTTACTCTAACTTTCCTTACGTAAGCAGATGTGTGTGTTGTGTGGCTCAAAGACATGAGGAGACGTAGAGAGAACACACAGGCCATGGATTGGAGAGAGGTGGACTACTTGGCAACTAGTAATAGGAAGCGAGTACTGAGAGAACCAAGTGAGCATGGTGGATAGTACCGGTTGAAAGAACCACCAACGTGATTGACTTGGGTGGAGTTCGGTTGCCCTCCAAGGATTGAACCAATACTACCAGCAGCACATCGGGGGTGGTTTTCTCATGTACAGGGAAAACCCGGATGTGGGTCCTCGTGTGATAAGAAACCCGGTCATACGCGTGCAACGACTCACACATTTACAAATGAGGAACAAACATCCATGTTGTCCATGAGTATGTGGGTAGAATGAACTGGTTCTGTATCCATGGTAAGCTGTATCAATTTTGGTATGCACCTTTTGCAAACTACTGCTCATGAGATCTTCAGGACATCCA
The DNA here is from genome assembly GCA_023375785.1 of Penium margaritaceum. Lineage (NCBI taxonomy): Eukaryota > Viridiplantae > Streptophyta > Zygnematophyceae > Desmidiales > Peniaceae > Penium > Penium margaritaceum. The sequence goes on along the minus strand of SZWC01001818.1, from coordinate 210,500 downwards.
GGTTGAACAAAGCAAACACTTTCTGTGCAGGAATCCCTTGCAACCTGGACGAGATGTCTCGGCCATGCAACTCACGAATGTGATCCTGCAATGACGGTTCAGGGCTCTATGTGTGACGGTAACTTACGTCATGTGTGTGTGGGAGGAGTCAAGAAACCACTTGCGTACTCACCAGTCCACAACAATAGAGTAAAGAGGTTACTTGCATGTTCACAATCACCGAAACAAGTAAGGCTCAGAGGGGTGGAGGACAGTAGGGGCCTTTGAGTGGTGAGAAGCTGAAGGCACGAATGGTCATGTTGTGATGTGCATCGCCCCCATCTGTCTGTACACCTTACTGTGACCACTCAACCATGTCCATGCTCATGTAGATCCCTGATGTAGACCCAGCTGGTGCTGGAGCATCGATGGGAGGTGGCTCCACCCACCAACAACCGCCAGAGAGCTGCCACGATGTCCTGGGTGTTTTTTGGGGTGCTTTGCGGTTTTTCTTCAATCGCTAGGATTTTCGCTAGGATTTTCTCAATGAACTGGCTCTTCAGCCCGATTCGCATGTTTTGCATTGTGTGTCCACCGATTGATCCTGGACCTGTGCATGTTACAAATTTTAGTTTCCAACAAAAGATTTTGCATCTGTATGTTCACACAGTGTTCTGTTTGAATGACTATGCGCAGAGTTATGGCCAAGACAATGGTTTTGGACCAGTTTTAGGACAAAGTAACACTGCCGTGTGCGTCATCCGCCGTGTGCCATGGCAGGTGGTTATGTTGTGTTCTTGTTGGTTTTCATTTCTCGCTGCATTTCTAAGCTATGGGAACTTATGAGACTTTGCGTGTATCCCTAGCCTAACCCTTGAGATTTCTTGCACCTACTTTCTTGCTAGTCCGCCAGCTTACTGGACAATGTCACCACGTTAGCAACAGCAAGGATAGGAAGCTTCCTGGTAGTTTCTCATGGTATCAGAGTGGTGAGGCATCCCTTGATGAGCTTCAGAACAGAGATGCAACAGTGGCAAGAGCAGTAAGAGTCACAGCAAAAGCAACAGCCCTGGGAAGACTCACTAAGCTACAACAGCCTGCTGTAGCAAAGACGATGTATCACCATGCCATCACCACAGGGCAACAAAGGGTTGCCCAACCTCTACAGCAGCATTCAGGGCACGTGATGTTGCTAAGAGGTCCATGAAGCTTCCCGAAAGCTTCATTCACGTTGCACCTCTCTCCCCCTAGACGCGAGAGAGCGCAACTGCCCCATATGATAACCCATTTTGGCATGTAAGGGCTCGCTAGAAAGGGCTTGTAATAACATGTTCATCGCAGCCAATCCCACCTTATTTCGTGTCATGTAGGATCCAGGAAACGAATCAACGCCCTCAGATATAGATTTTTTTTCAGATTTTGGGCTGAGAAGAAAAACGTGATGTTTTTAACCGTTAAAGTTTTTTTTTAATCTTCTAACTACCACCATTACATTCGCCATCATCTGGTGAAAAATCGCTCCAAGTTTTGTTTCATTTGGGAAACCTTCATGCTGAAGTCATCATTGTAGGTGATGACGTCATCACCAACACAGCCAGTTTTTTTGCTGAAACACCATTTTTTTCTAGTGTTCCATCTTCTCCAGAAATTCCAATGGTTCTTGATTCTGACAACATTGACGTTTGGACCCATACTGAGCAGCCCCGATGATGCCAGTCCGTGACAAGGGCAAGGGGCTAGGAAACCCAACCTCTTCCTCGTCTTCAAGCACTAGTCCACGGTCGTAGTCACTCGCGATCGACAGGCTTCCTTGGACGCAAGGTGAGATACCCCGCCAGTAGCAACATCAGAACGACACATTGCACAATATTGCGGAGTTACTGAGGGGTCGATTAGAGGCCTCACAAAGGACAGGAGGAGGACCTGTTGGAGCTGCACCATCCGTTGGGTAGTCCACGTCCTACACAATACTGCGGCCTCAACACCCTTCATGACAGGTTGACACCTGAGATGAGGAGGATATGGAGGATAAACATGTTAGGATGAGATTTACATTCTTGAGTAGTGCATTTGTGAGTTGTTCCTGGGATCACAACCTCTCACCCCGTCACCTTCTCTCCATCATGATCAGCCACGTCAATGAGCAACGTTCATCTCTGGTGGCGTTTCTCTCATTGGTGGTCTCTGTGTACCTCGCCCATCATCTCCTGAGCCTAATGTTACCCTTCTCACGGAGCAGAAATCGAAGGAACTTGAGACACCTCCACCCCCTTACGATAGGAGCAAGGGCTTTGATTGCTGGGAGACCCTATTATAGGTGTGGGCCAGCTCTGAGGGCATCTGGCCCTACCACAACAATTTCTAGACTCGCGTTGCTCACCAGGCATAGACACTAGCAAGAGCAATGTGCAGTCTACTTTACCCCATGTCACGAGAGACTGTGGTCGAATTCCTACCCTTTTTGGGTGAGGCCGAGACCATGACTGGAGTAGACTAGTGCTAGGGCTAGGAGGTGGCCTTGACACTTCTTGTTGCTTAGGTACATACCATGAGGGAAACTCGATTACGTGAGTTCAACTCCCTCTGTCGGGGTCCCACGCAGCTTGTAGCAGACTATTGAGGGTACACAATGTGCCTTTACACGCGCCGTGGGACTGGCGGCAAGACGAAGCTGTGGGCACTCGACGCCATCATGATGGGGGCACACTTTTTAAGTGAAGTTCTTCACGGGCTTTGACTGTGCAGCCCTCTCTGAGTTATTGGATTCACTACAATTGTTTCCTCGGCTCATCGCTACTTTCTCTAGGCAACAGCGGCTCATGAGGCTGATGTGGTAAATCAGCAAAGCCAACTTGTTGCAAAAGTGATTGTGACCCCTCCTATGCCTCTATCCCAGTTTGCTAGTCCGACTTCCATCGAGTCCTTGTCCTCCTCCTCTATCCTGCATGGCCAGACTCAGGGCATTGCAGTGGCCGCACAAGGGGAGAAGGTGATGAAAACATGGGGAAAGGGACAATAGCAACATTAGCACAATCAATTGACAAGAAATGGCACTAGATATTCTTTCCACTGCTACAACTATGGAGGGACTCATCGCTACACAGAGTGTGAGCAGCCCCTTGATTGGCCTCGAATCATGCGCGACCTCCAGGTGGTACACACACAACGGATGTCCTCCAATGACACACGGACAGGTCGGGCATGCCTACGATTGTAGTAGATGCAACCACTTCACCAGGCATCAGTAGTGATATTGATCCTCGGGATCGCACAATCGTGGAGCTTCATCAACTGCTGGCGCTTCGTATTCTGGGAGGTGCGAGCTTTTTGTCACAGCCGGGTGGTCCCCAGACAGCTGTGTCTTTTGCCCATGGTCATGATTGAAGGGGAGCTCACTCGTCTAATAATGAGGATGGACCTGGCGGTACTGATTTGCTTCATGAGTCATAGGTCCGTGCTCATTACTTTCCCAAGTCCTCTGCTTCACGTCGGGCAGTCGCACAATGTTCTGTGGCATGATGTTCAGTGTCAAAGATTTTCCGTGAGTGAGTGGCACCTGGATCATTGACTCCAATGCCACCCATCACATGACTTGTCGTTGTGGTGATTTTGTCGTTCTCATTCCCATTGCGTCCACTCGGTCCGTTTGCACAGGATCTAGTCAATTATTGCCTATCTAGGGAGTTGGGGTTGTGCGGTTTGATGGTCCGTCAGGCTCCTTGTATATCTCTGATGTACTCTTTTTCCCTGCACCTGAACTTGGCATGCCTTGTGTTTGTGCATGTACCAGGATGTATCTCGCTGTTGAGCACTCTGCTCACCCTATCATAGTGACTATTCTAAACACTTGTAATACTGTTCTTCGTGCCTCCGTTGTTGATGACCAGTATCATGTATCTCATTCCACTCCCTTTGCTTCCTCTCCCACTCCCTCTTCAGCGTGTGTGTTTGTCACTGGTGTTCTCTCCCTTGAGCATCATCACTTTTTGCATCGCCGCCTCTACCATGTGAACTTGGACACCACATCCATGCTCATTCAAACGTAGCCAGCTCTTGGTCTTGACGTGGCTTCCTTCAAGAAGTCATCCAAGACCCATTGTACTTTTTGTGTCCATGGTAAGATGCACCTCTCCTCTTACCTTGACTCCTCTTCTCAGGCAATACATCCACTAGAGTTGGCCCTCTCGGACCTCCTCGTTCCCTCTCACATTAAGGTCAATATGATCATACCCTAACTGACAACTTGACTAGGATGCGGTGGGTCTAGAGCCTCCACCACAAGAGCGATGCCGCCTTGGCAGTCCGCCTTTGGCTGGTGATGGCTAAGCGCCAGTCTCGTCACACCCATTACACAATCTGCTCGGATCATGATGGCGAGTTCTTATGCAAGATAGATGCATACTTTGCCTAGTACGGTGTCTTCCTTGGCATCTTCCCATAGTCAAAGGCCTGGCGCTTTTGGCACGCTGACCACGTTCCCACTTGTGTGACTTGTTGGTGGATGGGGGAGTCTTGTCCTGTAGATGGGTTTGTCTTGGCCTCCTCACTTGTGGTCTGATTTCCGATTGTTGACAATTGGCCCGTCGTGGCTCTGGATCCGGTAATCTCATCGCTCCCCTCCAGCACACTTGATCCCGTTCCAATGTCAGACCCCTCTGGCACACTTGCTTCCGTCCAAGTGTTAGTCCCCTCCGGCATACATGATCCCGTGTCAGTGTCATTTCCCTTTGGCACACCTAATCCCGCGCCCGTGATAGAATCCCCGGTCGCACCTGCTCATGTGCCTGCAACTGCTCCCCATATGTGTGAGCCATCCCCTGTCCATGTTTCTCCTTCACCCTCTTCCCTTCCCTACGGGCCCATAGCCCCTGCAGGTGAGGCCCAACTTCCTGCTCCACAGCCCAAGGCCCATCTTAGCCTATTGCAAAGGTGCGCCTTGGGAGTAGTCTGCTGCTTGTGAGGATGAGTTGAGAGCCATCCGTGAACACGCTGCCTATGAGCTTGTCAACCATCAGCCTGGGGAAAAGGTTGTACATGCCAAGTGGGTATTTTGCAAGAGGGTTAAGCCTGAAAGTACACTAAATCGCTATAAGACTCGTTTGACGGACAATGGGTTCTCAAAAGTTCAGGATGTGGATTTCACAAACACCTCTGAGAAGGAAAGTCTATGCAGCAGGTTGGGGCAGTAGCGTTGTTGATGCAGCGTGCGGGCTTCCACGCTCGTTGCTTAAGTCAGCTGCCCCCTCAGTCTGCTGCTCTAGAGTCTAAGTCTGGAAGCTCTGGGTTTGTTACTCAGAAACGCGCGCGCCAGAGTTAGCGCCAGAAAGCAGCTGAAATCTGATAGTAACTGATTAGGAATGAAGAATGAACAGCAATGGGGGACCCCTCCAAGTTCTAACCCCCCCCCCCCCCCCCCCCCCCCCCCCCCCCC
>SZWC01001818.1:118570-161898 GCA_023375785.1 Penium margaritaceum | reverse complement strand
GCTTTGCTGCCTTGGCTGTCACATGCGCTGTGGGAGGGAGAGAGAGAGAGAGAGAGAGAGAGAGAGAGAGAGTTCAAGAAAGTGAGACGCTAGGCAAAGCTGGGAGCAGGGAAGGATAGGCTGACGTATTTCAGACAGCCGGAGGGACGAAAAGGGTTGGGCCACTGGGCGAAATCAGACGGATTTTGGCTCTGAACGCCGCTTCTTTCTGAGCTGACGTGACTTTCTGTAGGGGCGTGAGCGCCGCCGGCCTAGGGACTGTCAGAGCAGGACGTGAACTGTTTTTATGCTTTTTGGGGGGAGCTTCGGAAGTCTGCGGCTGGTTCTGGTGACGGCGACGGCGGAATTGAGCGACGTTGACAGCGAATCTTGACGGCCCGCCTATCGACCTTCCTGCAATACGTCTTCATTGGAGAGCCTCAACCGAGAAGTAGGTAACCACCAAAGAATGCTCAAACGCCGCGACTACCGAAGTGTACATAAGTATCATTGATCGATTCATAGAAAAGCGTACAAAGGACACCAAAGAAAATAAATCGACTGTGGAAAGGGTGCATGTAATGATTAAACACAAAATCCGATTGTGCGTACGCCCTACCAGGCAATTGGAAGGATAAAACTGCCTTACCCAGCATTTGGAAGAATATACCTCCCCTACCTACTGACCTGCGTATTATCCAATTATACCCACAAATAAAGACAAAATGCACCATGTCAACGCTGCATAGGATGTAGCATTGACATGCTGACGTCATCAATCTCTTTGGATGTTCACAAACCCCTCATTTGAGGGTTTTGTGAATGTCCATGGTGGAGGTTTGCGTATAGTTCTAATGGGGGATCCAAGACTCTCCATGCATTGAAAGGGAACCTACTAGGCCCTGTTACAGCAAGGCCAAAAAGACGCTCTCACAAAAAATAAACAGAGAATACCCTTCTACCCACATTTTGAGCGACGACCTTCCTGATCACCCACTTTCCTCATGAAATGTACCAATCACCCATTGGTTTTCACAACTAGCCACCTTGTCCACAAAACACGAATACTGACTAACCATAACCGTGATGCCCACTTCTCAATATGATAACTAGAATTTTGATATTCTATACATCCTCTACGAACATAAGGGTATTATGGCAATTACATTTTAGGATTCTATGGATTCATCATGGTTTTGTTTCCTTGTTTTTTACATGGGATGCGATGGCAAATACAATAGCATAAGTCTAATTTTTACATTGTTTTCCCAAAATATTGAAGCATATGATCGCCTTTTGCAACAAGTTTTGACTAGGGTTCTTGTTTGGAAGTTTCCGTTTGATGTCTTCTCCATAACATGCCAATTTTGCATCTTTCACTCCGTTCTTCCATTCATCTTGTGGGGTTTGCCAGCCAACACGAACAACCTTGCTTGAGTAAGGTCGAGTGGTGGTCCACTCACTATTTTCACACAAAGTGGAACAAAAACACTACACGTTGTAAATCACACGCGGCATCCCACGTGAGAACGACGCAAGCAAGGTAGACGTGGTCGACCATTTTTTGAAGTGTATACAGGAAGCATATAACAAGGTATTGCTTCTATCATTCAAGTGATTTAGCTTGCAAACTCACTTTCTTATCTAATGTATGAGACATTAGATAGTCCCATCAGGCGACATTACATCAACCCTGACATACATTGTTTCATCACTTCACATATCGTATATAATAGGATGGGTTACTTCTCTGTAGAAGCATTCGAAAACATGATTTGCACATGAGTATTGCAGATATTAATTGTACACATACATGTTTCCTGGCAAACATGATTGGTCATGGTTTGTGAATTGTGCAATCAAACAGCAAAAGATTTTTCTTTGGACATCCGATCATTACCCACTTTTTACAAGCTTGGAAAACGTTGGTAAAGAGTGTTTCTAAGACATTGTGGACTGATTCAAATCAGTAAAGAGAACATAAGCATCCTGCCAAAATTTGGGAAAACTAGTCTTCTTCTACTACGTCTGGATCATACGTACATAGAGTTTTCTGATTTGGTTAACCTACGCTGAACTTTTCAAAATGGTGGGTAGAAAGGGATCCCTCCAAAGATGTAACCCTAAAATCTTGAGTGTAATTTGGGGAAGATTTTGACGAATTTATTAAGTAAACCCTTTGCATTTTACCAGTAAGGATAGGATAAAACGAGCATTTCACTAGATGTTAAAAGCAAGCATTTTTGCTCAAACGCAATCGAGTGATCACATATTTTTCTATTTTTTGACATGCAAACCCTCTGGTTTGATGTAGAATTATATGTTTTACACGGGCTACGCCTTGCAAAACATAGAAAACCCTAAATCAAAGCAGGGGTTTTGTGTGCACAAAAGAATAGGTCATCACTCGATTGTGATTCTCATGTGGAAGCAAGAATTGCAATGGTGGTGGACATGCCCCACCTTGCTTTGCTTGATTATCCATACATACACTGATGAAGCATGTTGAAGCGACTGTGCAAGGCACTTAATTTTTTTAACTCAACGAGAAAGGCGTCAATATAATTGATACGCTTGATATGGTGTCACCAACCCCCTCACGGATTTGGTAAAATTGTTTGTATGAACTCGTGGAAATGAGTTGGAAAAAATCAGGTGGTCAAATCTTGTTTGAGGGTTTGATCTCTAAACTCTATAAAAAAGTTAAAAGTTTTGTTCTTCGAATGAAAAAAAACCGTACATCCCAATAATTCATCATCCCAATAATACAACCAATAACCTAGTTAAATCCCTTCATGTGTTGATGTTTGTGGGGTGCGGCAAGGGCTAGGTCCCTTGTTGCTAACTCCGTTGTGCTAGGAGAGCACATTCACATAGAGTGAAAAGCTGGAATAGGGAGAATGCTAGGATTAAATGATTGTAGTTGATCACAACTCTAGTACAAGACATAACATAGCAAACATTATTAATCTAAATACCAACTTTTGACTCTCACGTCTACACACAGCTCTTAGCCCACAGGTGGACAACGTCTAGGAAGATAGCGACATCAAAGTAGCTTAGGTCTTAGACGTATTCTAGCCACCTCTTATAGGTAGTCAGGACTTCAGGTAGTTAGGGACGTCCTCTTGTCTAGGCTAGCAGACGACTGCCAGGGTTACTAGGTTTAAAGAAGAGTTTTTGCAGATTCTTGGCCTAAGGTGATGTTTGAAACTGGTGGAGGCTGCTTTGGTTGACTACCGACAAAAATCTTGGTGATGACCAAGCTATTGAATGTAGAATGCAAGGCTCGCCACATTTTATCATAGGTTGCTGGCAAGTTTAGAGCTGTTCATGCTGGTAGAAGCTTCTAGCTAAAGGTGGGAAGATTCCAAAATTAGGAACCTTCCTCTAGGAACTAGCCTTTAAAGTAGCTCTTGCGGCTGAGTCGTGCATGGCAATGCTAATGCATAGCGGTCCCCACTTATAGTTTTGCATGTGGCCGATGATTCGTGCATGCATGCTAAGATGTGATGTACTGTCGTGCACGCATGCATTGATATAGAGCAGTCCCCACTCTAGGCCTTGCATGTTATTATTAAGTCATGCTGATGCAACGGCCAATGGAGGGCGGTCCACACTACTCACTCAGGTGTAGCCCCACCCTAACGGGACCTAGAACAGAACCCAACACTGCGTAGTCGCACTAGAGAGCTCGAGAATAGTCTAGGTCTATAGGCATACACAACCCTAATGTGCATGCAGCACATAATATCTTACACCTTAGGGTACTCTTCCTTAGTGGACCGAGTGCGAGAATATCATTTGGCCTGTACAAGTAAAGACAATCTCCACCGTACAACTCAACATTCTTTTTTCGAAAATTCCTTTACTCCTTGTAGGCTTCTTTGATTCCAAAACCGTATGCGCTAACTTGACCAGAAAAATAAGGTAATTGTCACCTCTAACATCATGTTCATCTAGAACATACCTTCACTATAAGAATTCATGATGCCCAGCTCTTTCTTCATAACCATGCCATTCAATGACTTAATGGAAGTCGTGAACATAAACCTTATGAACATGATCAAATTCAAACAGAATTTAAAAGACCATCAATTTATACGGTTTTACAGCCCTTAACTGAACATTTACCATGTCCAAAACAAATTTTCCTCAAATGGTGAAATACATATCCTTTTACTAATTGATTATATTTTGTAACGTGAGGGACGCTTTGGCCAGCCCTCCACGCTGAAGCCAGGGGTAGTTGCACACCACCCCTCACGTCAGTGAGGGTTGGCCGCCGGCTAGCTCGTTACCGGCCAGCTGGACCACCGACAGCTGGCCAAGCGACCGGCCAGCTAGCCGCCAGCCGCCGATCGCGGCCTCAGCCCAACTTGCAGCTAAGGGGCCACAAGTGCCTCGAGGGCGAGGCCTCGTGGACTCATGCCCTCGCCCTCGCTTGCCCTCCTCGCAAGCAACGGAGCAAGGACAAGGGAGGGGGACGAGGGACAAGAGGCAAAAGAACTAGCGCAAAAACTGCTAGCTTGCCTCTCACGTGAGAATTTCTCACCAAAACGTCAAAACGTAGATTAAAGTTCATTTGCGACAAACATCGACACAAAAATAACGGAATAACTTGTGCAAATACACGAGTTCGAGGTAAAAACCTCCGGTTTGGGTCCTAAAACCTGGGGTAAGGTTAGAAACAAAAATGGGCCCCCAAAGAGTCAAAACATTTACGTCTCCCTACTCTGGGTCGTTGATTAGAATTGCCCCTCAATCCTGCGAAGGGGGTAAACCCCTGACGCGGACTGAGAACACCGTTATGCGAACTCCAACGACAACTTCAGAGTAGGAGCTGGAGATTTGACCAGTTGCAATGGTGTTATGGCCAGACAACCCTCGCGACCTAGGGTTTGACGGTAACAGCGGCTATGTCACATATGAAACGCCACCGGCGGCTACAAGCAGCAGAAAAAACGCAAGAAGGGACTACGGTATCTACACTTCATGGTTTGGAGCGTCATTAAGTGCGTTAGAGAACTTGAAGAAAATTTTACTTGGTAGAGACTCTTCCTTCAAGTCTCTCCTTAATTCCAGAGGTTTAGGAGGATTTTTATGGGGCGATGTGGGGAGCTCCCACCCTAAAAAACCAAAAAATGCTCCCCATTTTCAAGGCTCCTTTAAAACTCCTCAATCCAAAAACTGAGACAGTGACTCTCATGGCCTGAGAGCACCCTAAAAAGAAGGAGGGTGACACTTTGAAGATTTTTTGTGGCTCGCCAATGTCGCCGGCTCAAGGGAGACGTCGTTGAAGAATGGAAGAGGTGTCAAGGAGCGTGAAGAAAAGATCAAAGAAAATAAGAAGACAGGAAGGAAGACAAGAAATAGAAGAAAGAGTGAAAGACTTGTTAGGAATTCTTGCAGTTCTTCTTTGCACTTTTTGCTTTTGTTTTGTGAGAATTACTTACATCCCTTGTCATTTCCTCGTCTTATGATTTTCTTTTTGCCTAGGTACTAGTCCTTACCAATCGCCATAAGTCAAGGCTTAGGAAGACTAGTTTCAAAACCCACAACCTTGTGTCAACGTGGCGGCCTAGGAGAATAGAATTTAAATTTAAATTTCCTCACCAATCGTGAAAGCAAGATTTCAAGAGGTGATTCCTCCTTTAAGTTATGGGATGATCCTCACAACGGTCTTCACGTGCTACTTGCACTAGCAACGAGATGGCAAGTGCCAGACTGTCCGAGACCAACAAGAGCAAGGTGGTGACGGACTCACCATGAGCTCTCAACGGAATCCAAATTTGGGAGCCGCTACCGCAAGCACGGTTGCTAACGCAAAGGGAATTGTAGTTCCAAAGGCAACGATACTGCCAAAGGCAACCAATGACAACCACGGCGATACCGAGAGGCGTGCGGAGGCGGAAAAGGTGCTTGGCGAGTACGTCGACGCGCACATGGGCAACCTCCATACGACGCTCGATGCGATGGAGGATTATTTACTAGAAGGCGACCCTGACAAAAAGCATGACGCCAACGATGGCCAAAGCGACATGGATCGTGACCATCGCCATTGTTGTGCATCAAACTCAAGCCATTTTTCTCGTGAAGGATGAGGCGCCCGTTGCATTGCCTGAAGTTGCTGACAGTAATGAGACTGCCAAGAGCAGCAAGGGTGTTACACGACTACATGTGCGAATTGTATTTGGTGAGTCCGAAGCACTAATCGGATGCACGACCAAACGCACGTGTAAAGCAAGGGCGCAATATGCGCATGGACGTTATAGGGGCTGGTGGGTCAGCTGGAAAAAGAGGCTGGGACAAGGGCAAGCAGCCCGCAAACCCTCCAGCCAAGAAGGCTCGTGGACACAAGGGCCCAACAACAAGCGTAGCCGCGAGAATGTCGAGCTGCAGGCGGCGCGTGAGCGTCGCAACACAGCCTTCCGGGATGGGCCTTGCCACAACTGCATGCATCCAGGCCACTTTAAGGTCCAATGCCCTGAGGTTGCTAGTGGTGGACAAGAGGCCGTGGTGTTACCTGCAGCCGTAACACCTCGTGGGGATGGTGCGGCAGGAGGTCGCGTACGGGGTCATGGATAATGTCGCGGTCACGGCAATGGGCCTAGCCATGTTAACGGACAAGGCCATGGGACGGGTTTTCCCCACCCTTGAGTGACATTAGTGGGGACCACTTAAGGGTAAAACTAGAGCACGAGTGTGGGTTCATGTTTTCAAATGATGATGTTAAACAAATGATTTTTTCACGAGTTCATATTTCTTCATTGTTTTCTCTCCTCTTTTTGAACCGCATTCTACACTTGCTGACCGACATTGCCCAGTATATGTTAAATCTCTAGATGAGATGCATGACTGTTTATGCTTAGTAGAGGTGATACCGACCACTATGCACAAGTTGTGCGACCCATTGATTGACGCAAATGCCCTAAAATCAATGAGTTCACTCACGTTTGCGGTACCTTTAGTCGACGATTACAACTCAGGAAATTTAAAAAAAGGAAGGCACTAACCAAATTCACACGTGCCCACAAGATGTGGAATCAAGTGGGTGAATCATGGGAGTTGCGACACGTGCCGTACAGATTCCGTGTTTATCACAAATTCGGCTTGACGTCATCAAGCATGCTCAATCGGAAGAGAAGAGGCAACATGACGATGCAGTTCAAAGGACACCTAGTTGGTACTCCCGTGAACGTACTTCTTCACACTGGAGGAGATGAATCTTTTGTTAGCCTTGGCTTCACGAAACAAGTTGGCCTGAAATACGAGCCATCGAATGGAGCAGTTGTTGTCGGTGAAAACTGTATGGTACGTGTGATTGGTAATTGTAAAGAAAAAATCTGTATTCAAAGGTACACACATAGTGTCACGCTGAAGGTACTCAACCTTCTTGACCCAAGTGACATGGTGTTAAGCGATCCTTGGTTCCGTGAGAACAAGCCTCTCATGTGTTTTGAATGAAAACGTTTGATCCTATAAAAAGGAAAAAACCGCTTTACACTGATTACGAGACGAAATCATCACCGACCCGACTCAAAGTCCATGCCACCTTGTTTGTGATGCAAGTTCAGAGACGTATTCGACAAGGTTGTCGATACTTCTTGGCGCAATTGCAGAAAATGGAGGACGACGTGCAAGAAAACACGCCACAAGAGAACAAATCTCTATTTGCGGAGTTCTCGGATGTATTTCAAGACCCACTAGCAGGGCTTCCACTAGAAAGACACATGGGCCACACAATTTTGCTGCAACCAGAGGCGACTCCTCTTTTCGGACCCATGTATTTTCGTACTCCAGCAGAAAGGCGAGACGCCAAACGCCAAATCAAAGAGTACTTTACAAAAGGGTGGATCGAGCCTAGTAGCTCACTATATAGTGCGCTGATCCTTTTCTTGAACAAAAGGATAGTAGTTTATGCATGTGGGTGGATAACCAGGCGTTGAAGAAGCTGACAGTGAAAAATCAATTCCACTTACCATGGATTAAGGAAATTTTTGACAACTCCAAGGCACAAAAGTATTTTCGTCCTTGGATCTGTCTCAAGGGTACCATCACATCCACATCACACAAGATGATGTGCCCCAAACCATGTTTTGAACGCACATGGGACAGTATCAGTTCCGAGTGTTATGCTTCAGGCTTAGAAATGCACCGACAACATTCCAAGGAGAAATGAACCAAACATTCGCCAAACAACTCGGAAAGTTTGTCTTGGTTTTCTTAGATGACATCCTAGTTTTCTCCAAATCAATAGAAGAGCACACAAAACATCTTTGCAAAGATGTCATAAACCTTCCAGAACAGAAGTTCTGTGCAAAAGTGAGTAAGTACAAGTTTGCACAAGATGAGCTCGAATGTCTTGGACACATCGTTGATAAGGACAACATCTATGTCAACCCCCGAATGGTCCAAGCCATTCTGAACTGGCCACGACCCGAAAATGTTGGCCAGTTTCATTCTTTCCTCCGCCTTGCAAACTGCTTTCATCGGTTTATGTAAGGGTATTCGACCCTGGTAGCACCACTAACTAGGCTCACGTAAAAAGACGTGCGTTGGGAATGGACATCTAATTGCGAGAACCCTTTTTTCAAAGTCAAAGAGATTCTATCCATAGCACCCGTCCTAGCTCTTTCGGATCCATCGCAACCATGGGAGGTTCGATGTGATGCGTTGATCGTAGGACTCGGAGTTGTCCTCATGCAGAATGGTCACCCACTTGCGTATGAGAGCCGAAAGCTCATCCCTACGGAAACGCGATACATGACTAGGGATCAAGAGCTCTTTTTGGTAGCACACGCTTTTAAGATGTGGCATTGCTACCTCGAGGGTGCTAAAGGGGGTCTGATACTCGTGACTGACCAAAATGCATTGGTGTTTTTCCAAATGCAACCAAACCTATCAAGATGATAAGCGCGTTGGAGCGAATACGTAAGTCGATTCTCGTTCACATGGGAACATCGGCCAGGACGCATCAATCTGGCCGATTCACTAAGCCAACAGCCTATGAAATTTAAAGCAACCACCGAGGTCGTTGAGTGTTTTATGGTCATTACAACAATAGCTGTACAATCACCAGATCCCCTTGCACCTCTGCGGCAACTACCACGAGAGATTATCCATTAAAACGGTTTTGTAAACAAGAATCAGATGGGATACTATGTGGGTTCTTGGTTTCAAGACTCTCCAAACTAGGACAAGTATGGCTTGGTGGAGGCCGAAGGAATCTTCTGACATGGAGAACAACCTGTTGTGCTAGACTCGGGAGACCTTCAAGCAAAGATTATCTCCAAGTTCCACAACTTGCCGATTGCAGGTCAGGTGGTACCCTTAAAGACCAGACAGGCACTATTCAACCACTATTGATGGCCAGGATGGAGTGTCATTGTTCGTAAGTATTGCATGACATGCGACCCATGTCTTCGGAATAAGGCTAGTAATAAGAATCCTTCTAGACTCCTCCAACAGCTTCCCATTCCTGGGACGCCATAGGAGTGCGTCCACATGAATTTCATTCCTGGTCTTCAAGACACGGCCCGTGGCCACAATGCAATACTAGTGCTTGTGGATCTTTTGACGAAGATGACACAATTCATTCCTACAACCAGTGACGTGAACGTAGAGGAGACCGCTTGTCTCTTTTTTAAGGCTATTGTAAAGTACCACGGCTTGTCGTTGCACGTTATCTCTAATCGAGATCAAACATTTGCTAGTAAGTTCTAGAAAAACATGTACGAGTACTTCGACAATGAGTCGCAAATGTTGACAACATTTCACCCTCAAACCAACGGACAAATAGAGCACATGAATCACACTATAGAGCAGATGCGTTGCATGTACGTTGACCCTGCCATGCATGATTGGAATGAATTCCTAACCCCGGCAGAGTTTGCCGTGAACAACTCGATGAACGAGTCCACACAGTTCACACCGTTTGTGTTGAATACTGGTTTGCATCCAATGGTACCCTCTTCATTGGTGAAGAGTGGGAGCACAGAAGGGTAGGTTCCTTCTACTCAAGCCTTTTTCGAGCGCATCAACTCCTTGTTACAAGAGGCAAAGGGTCACCTTCAAGCATCTTGGTAGCAGCAAAAGGCATATGCCAGCAAAGGTCGCTGAGAAGTCTCATTTGACATCAGTGACAAAGTGCTTGTTAGTACTAAAAACTTTCGGTTGAAGTCGCCAGGGGCAAAAAAACTTCTATCCAAGTGGATAAGGTTGTTTCCTATTGTGGCACGCATCAGGCCAGTGGTGTACTGATTGCTACTACCGCCGAGTATGAAGATACATGACATGTTTCATGTGAGCCTACTACCTCCATACACAGCAGGCACAACTGTTTTGCCACCGCCAGTAGTCCTTGCTGCTGACAGCCAATACAAGGTCCTTCGCCTACTCTAGCACCAAGAGCGTACTCTTCGGTCGCGCGTTGTTAGGGAGTACCTTGTTCATTAGGCTACTTGCGGACCTGATTATAACTCATGGGAGCCCGAATCTCGATTACCCACAGGGGTGGTCAACGAGTGCTGGAGCAAGCTTGCAGCTTGCACAAGCTGACTTGTGGCAGGATGTACCACCTTAACGTAGAAAAAGTCAAAAACATTCCCACAGAGCAGCATTCATGGACAGCGACCATAGGAGGTTGGGAAAGCCCAACATGGTTGTCGCGCGGACGCTCCAGCCTAATGGGGAGAGGTCGCTAGCCGTGTTGACCTACAAGCCGCATCTTAGGTCCAAGTTCCATGCATGTGTTTATGTCTAGTTGGTGATTGAAATTTTTGATTTTCTTTCAATATGTTGATGACTCACTAATTGACAATCCTGCTTGTTGTTCATGAACCCAGACGGTTCCTGAACAGTAGGGAGGAATGTAGCGGGAGGGCCCGTTCAGCCCTTCCTCCTCGTTGAAGTGAGGGGTGTTGCGCACCACCCCTTGCTTCAGCGAGGGTCTGTTGGCGGCCAGCATTTCACTGGCCGCCGGCTAGCTTGCTACCGCCCTACTAGACGGCAGGCGTCCGGCTAAGCGACCGGCCGGCCAACCATAAGCCCTCGATCGCAGCCTCAGCCCGATCGGTGGCTGAGGGGCCACAAGGGCCTCAAGGGTAAGGCCTCGTGGCCTTGTGCCCTCACCCCCACTGGCCGTCCTCGTAAGAGAGCAAGGGAGGACAAGGGAGGGGGACGAGGGACAAGAGTCGAGAGAACTGGCGCGAAGTCGCTTGCGTGCCTCGCAAGCGACGATTTTATGCCAGAACGTCAAAAGGTAAATCGAAGTTTGTTTGCGACAAACTTTCACACAAAAATAAGGAAATCACTCGTGCGAACACACGAGTTCAAGGTAAGAGTCCTCGGTTTGGGTCCCAAAACCAGGGGTAAGGTTAAAACCGAAAATGGGCCTCCGGAGACTCAAAACATTGGAGTATGTGTGCTCTGGGCCGTTGATGACAATTGCCCCTTAATCATACGAAGGGGATAATCCCCTGACACAGATTGAGAACGCCATTATGCAAACTGCGATGACGACTTCAGAGCAAGAGCTAGAGACTCAACTCGTTACATATTCTCAAAAGTTTACACAAGGCTTAAAAAAATTCCACAAATTGCTCTAGGAATCATACTTTCAATCATAATCAAACACATATAGAAACCTTATAAACTCCTCTTCTACTTATAAATGCTCATA
Source organism: Penium margaritaceum (assembly GCA_023375785.1). Lineage (NCBI taxonomy): Eukaryota > Viridiplantae > Streptophyta > Zygnematophyceae > Desmidiales > Peniaceae > Penium > Penium margaritaceum. Next base: position 150,236 of record SZWC01001818.1, on the reverse strand, counting down.
ACTTGAATTTTAAGTATTTTACATTTGATTCTTACACTTTCATTCCATTTACGTCCATGGTGAAGGGTCAAAGATGTACTTCAAAACCAAAATTTTGTTTAGGGGATGTTTTTTCATTACCTTTGACCACTAATTCAATTCAAGTACATTCGAAGAAAAGCATGATGATGTTTCAAATAGACAATCATCCATTTCAAAGCGATGATTTAACTCAGAAAAGGAAGAATATTTTCTCTTGAAGAAAGTGACTTTAAGTTTGTAAATAAAAACGCCCCCCATGTTCAACATGAAAGTGTTTTACAAATCATGTATGGTAACACTGATAGCAAAATGATGATGCATTTACAAGGATAACTCAAAAGAAACTATAGTTAAGCATATGTGAAAAACAAGTAACTGGTCTCTCCTATACACTTGATTTCATGGTTTTTGAGGATGAATGTCGACACATAATATCCATCCACATAATATCGCAATTCAATATGATTTTTCTCTTCTTTAGCTCTCGTTTAGGCCATAATCGTTGCCGTTGTTTTATTTCCATCCATTTTTTCTCTCAGGCAAAGCGCCACACCTCTTATTCTTTATGTTTTTATGCAGGATGTTGAGAAAGACTGTTTTTCAATCCTTTTTTTCCTTTGACAACATTAGAAATGGATATTTCGTGGCCAGCTCCTGAGTACATCAAGGGGTTTTAAGAAGGTCCGGGCCTTGGAGTATGGTCTCTCTCAAAGATCAGTCAAATGTTTTGCACGTCCAGAAAAGTATTTCGGTAAAGACAAAACTGACTAGATACCCTTAGAAAAAAATGGTTTCGGAGAAGCGTAAGGTTGCCTAAATTTCTGTCCCCTACACTGTTGCAAAGGCACCCTTCGTACCCATCTGTAGTGGGCTTTCGGAACCGCGACTACCTTTTCATGTACGGAACAAGGAATCGTTCTTGTCGCCTGGCTACTTCCAAGGCAGGCGACAGGTGGCTGGTGTCGGGCACTTTTTCACGTTGGCCACGCGGCAACCTCAAGGAATAGTGTCGCTGTCGATGATGGTGGGAATCTTTCACGAGTCGCTGCAGCTTTCACCTCCCCTGTCATCCAACACCCTTGCAAGGAAGCTCTAATCCGTCAATGATCATGTCGGAAGATGGCCTCGTAGCTTCTCACCAGAAAAAAACAACGGAATCCGTTTTGAGCACCCGGGAAAGCAACGACCGTCAATTTGCTGCATTTTCTTCAACTGAGAAATGAACATCGATATTTTCAATAACATCGCCCAATCTTTGCGTAGGAACAATGCACAGCAGGATAACATTAGTTAACTGACTTCTGAACCAATTGTAAAGGTGAGATCTAAAGAAACGAGAGTTTTATGATTGTCTGAATTCTTCGTTCATTTACACTTCCAAATAGCACACAAGGGAAATCCGTTGCACCAAACAGCTTCAATCTAAGCCATGGCACTCTTCAGTCTCCCAACAAGCATCATCAGTTAAAGCACATGGATACTCCACGAAATAATATACGACATCCGAAGTCTAGTTACCCCACATTTATGAGTCCAATACAATTTTTATGTCCAGTTCCACCATTGACTTATCTTTGGCATACCAGATTCACAAAATAATCGTAACAGGTTACGTACCAGAGAACAACTTCAATAAAGAAAGATCTCCGAAGAAAATACATTTCATACTCTAAAAGTATACCCAACAAGGGCCATGATGATTGTTTCTTTTTCTTGAGTAGCATCTAAATTCCAAGATCGAATTCATTTACTCATTTTGAGAAGTATGCAAGTGAAATCATTTATCAATATCACCTCATGCAAACATCCTAAACCATATCCCTACATAAAATTCTTGTCAAACATATCATTTCTATGTTCTCTCAAGATTCCTCAAGGGGTGGCGAAACGTTTTTTTAGAGCATGGCGTCCTGGAACACTTCATATGATTTTGTAATTATAGAATCATAACATGCTCAAAACATCACAAACCATTAAAAAGAAATTTTAACCTATTGAAACAAGCACAATGCATGAGACCGGCGCATGCTTGATGCTTTTAAGAAAAAATAATCTATCTCATGTAGGCCTAACAAGGGTAATCTAGTTTTGCTAACTGTCTTTTGGGAAGGGTAGTGTTTAGAATCAAATCAAGAAATGGATTTTACCCACATTTTTGTTCCATGACTCAATCTACAAACACATGAAACCATGTGAAAAGAGCAAAAACTAACATAGTATGTGATTGGTTGCCTGAACTAGTTTATCTATGACCTAACACAGGAAACTCATGCAATTATCAAAATGCATGGTTTTTCATGACCAATATAGGTGTCCATATCATTCTAACACAAAACGTCCTTCTCTACTGAAGGGGCTTCTATTTTTAAAAGATTATTTGTTCATTTCTGACCAAGTAACCTCCAAATGTACACTCATGTTCAAAAGTACATGTTCGGCCAAAAACGTAAGAACAACCATATAGTTTTCACGATTGATAGGTTTTCCGTTCTTGGCCCCAACAATGTTTTGCATGTCTCGTGGATATGATTGAAACACATGGTGAAAAAAAGGGTCACCTAATTTGATCATAAGCGCATTCCTTGTGATATCTATGAAAAACACTTTACCTATTCCTATTTTATTGTCTTTGTCTCTCATGAATTAGGTCCTCTACAGTACAAGGGTTTTTACCAAGCAAAAACAAATTGTACTTACATCCAAGGTTGTATTTTTTATTTCTTTTAAAGTTTCTGGTAAGCTATATGCTAGGGGGGCTCTGCGTCATCCCTTCTACGGCATGGGGGAATCATGAAGCCCACACTTCAACCAATAAGAAACCCGATACTCAACCAATAGAATACTGCGCCTTCAAACCCTATTTGCTAAACATGCAAATGAATGACAGGATGCAAACTACTGAAAACTCTTAGAATTGAACAAAATGTACCCCCTTGTACACTCACCTCAAACACCTTGTACGGGGAAAAAATGGAACAATAAAAATGAGGGACCCGTCTCCCCATCCCCCTCCACAAACATCGTCTCATGCACTTTCCACATACACTTTCCATTTTATTTAGGAGGGTGGAGAGACGGGTCATTTGACATTACTTGGTTCCCCCTCATATTGTATGAGGTGAGCCTATGAGATAGTGTATCTGGGGGATACATGAAAAAGACAAAAATTAAGTGTAATTATGTATTTCTTCAGAATTTGCAAGATGCATACAAGTGTACTCTTGCAACTTCCACGGTGTTCATCCCCAACACCCATCGAGAAAATGGGAAATTGAATGAGGAAAGGCTATGAGATGGTGTATGTGGAGAGGTATTAGAAACGATTTCATTTTACTTCATTGACATACTTTCTTGGATGTCACTAGATATAAACTAGTGCAATTTATACGACTTCCACCACATACATCCCCTCATACTCTTACCTCACAGACTCCAGAATGCGATGGAGGGAGAGATGTCCACGAACTCATTTTCGCAAACCCTTTAATAAAACAAGGTTTGTGAGACAAGTGTACGAGATGATGTATGGGGGGTATTCAAAATGGACATAAGTGTAGTCTTATGAGATATCTTCAATGAAGTTGCACAATGCATAGTCATATACATATCGTAATTTTCACCGCATGCATCCCCCTTACATACTCGTTTCATACACTGGTAAAGAGGAGGGGACCATTTAATCAAGAACATAAAGAAGGGAAATTGCCCGTACATGTGTACAAAGAAACTAGAATTCAAAGTTCAAGAGTCAGTTTATACTATTACATGAACATGTTATTATAAGAAACTTTGATGTACTTTTAACGGTCTTAAAAACTAAAACAAAATTCTTAACCCTCATGACCTTCTTTGACATTAACTTTCTATATAGATGTACACCCACCTAATAGCATTTGCGAAATTCCAAAAGTTAACAAAATCGCTTTTTATGCAATGCATGAACCCCCTACTCAACTTTAAGTTGCAATGGGTCAAAATTGGTAAAACAAACTATTCTTAGCCTGAAATTTTGAATTCTCTTAAAAATAAATCAACCTTATGGCCTTTTCAAACCACACACATATTGCACCAGTACAAACATGAAGCAAAACCAAGAAACTTAGCTCCTATTATTTTATGAGAATCATCTTCATAATGAAGCCAAAAAAAATCATCCATAGTTGTTCACATCCCCCAACTTTATTGATTTGAATGTTGGTGACAGCCGTATCAACCTAGGCATCAGACCTAACGATTGCATCTTCATCCATTGCGACACCACCGTGCAAGCCTTTTCACAATTGTGAAAACACTTTAGAAATGAGACCCATAGAAATCACATACATGAGAAAAACTTTAAGAAATAACTTTATAAAAGGTAAAAAAACGCATCATTTAAATAAAATGATTTCTCACCCGTTAAAGGAGATGAAGAGAGATGTGAATGATACGTGCACGGGCTAAATGTTAAACAAGGGGTTGTCTTATTGATAAAATGCAAATGGATACGATCATAAGAATAATGTGTATGAAAAAAAATTCCATCTGTAAAATATTATGACGTGGATAAATGGTCCCTTAACTCATGTATCTAAAGACATGTTCATTTCTAACGAGTAATTTAATACGAATTCATGTTTAATATGGAAATCACTACATGCTTGGAATGCTATATGAAACGTCTCAGACATAGAGGAGGATGTAAAGGATAGTCCAAGTAACTAAATTGCATTAGGTTAGTGTACAAGGGAGTGTATCAAGTGAAAACTGAAACAATTCATGAAGTACACATTTTTGTACATAATGTGATACCATGTATACGAGATTTATCTTCTCTTTACAGATGTGTACATGTGCGTGTATTTTTTGTATTAATCTTTGTTCACACTCTTATACACTCCTCCCGTGAAAAATACATAACCATATGAACCACACGTCTAAAATAGTGGAAAAGTGATGTTTTGTTGAAAAACTACACGAGTGTATGTGAGAATCCAACAATTCCATAAATTGTGTTCTCAATGAGCAATACATTTGTTTACAAGAAATTACCATCAAAGTCTTTGTACAAGTTGTAAATAGATTCTTCGTTTTGGAAACGTGTGTATTTTTGCATGAATTCTTGTGACTAACTTTTCTCACTCTCTCCTACAATCCCCTTGTACAAATTTCACTTGATAGGGGAGGGGTTAGGAAGATTAGTGGTGACCAAAGGAAATGTTTACAACTTAGTAGTTGCAAAAAGATGGAAATATGAAATGTGTGTGCTTGGTAGTCAGTCACCCTCAAGAGAAGTTTTATTGGGATGAACTAGTGTATCATCTTATGAAAACTTCATACATTTCATTTTTTACCCTCACATACACCCTTCTTATAGAACTCGATTACCTTTCTCTTCTGTGTACACAAGTGGTTTTCTCCATGTGTTTTCATAATAAAATTTGTTCAAATTCTCATACACTCGCCTAATACACTTTCAACTCGGGGGGAGACAAAGAAGAAATAAGCAAATGAGCCATGTATATGAAGAAATCTCCTATTGGACAAGTTATGTTAAGTTTAAAGAGTGAAAATGTGTATGTGAGAAACCAATGTTTCATGAGATGTATTTTCAATACACACGAATGATTTCTCACATAAAGTTTCCATGTTTTTATGCTTGCAAAGCCTCCATCACTTCTCAACTTTGTCCACGAGCGTATTTTTTCATACATTTTTTAAAATATGTTTCTTTCATTCTCTCATGAAATCCTCTAATATACCTTTCACTTGAAGGGGGGGTTGGAAGGGGGGTTTTCCAAAGTACACAAATGCATTAAAGCATGTGTGTGAGTAAGAATACCATGGAATAAGTGACATGTGCACCTATGAATTTGAAAAATAATCTTTAATGATTAAGTTATTCTTTGCATAAACACATTTTTTCCATCACAAAACATGCAAAACGTTTTTACACATCCTTTCATCCACCCTCCTAGAAAACTTGAAGGACCTTTTTCCCATGTGTAGACCATTGCATGTGTTCTTCAGAGAAATGTTTTTCACTCCCTCATAAGCTCTAGTTCATCACTTGAAACTTGACAAGGGAGGGAGTGGAGGGGGTGAGGGAGGGGATAAAAAATTTAGAATTATATGAGCATGTGTATGAACGTTTTTATACCTTAAGAGATCATGTTCCGTATACAATTATCATGTTAACTCCCTCCCCTTCCCACCAATCACTCCCTTCTAACCAATCCATCCAAGATATACAAAAAACCATTTTTTTCCCACACACTAGTTTTTTTAAAGCGTGTCTCGATTGCCATTGAAATGTATACTTGATCATTCACTCTCCTCATATAGTTCTCTTCTCCCTTCCCTTTCCCTCACCCTGCCCACTCCCTCCCACCATGCAGATAAAGACTATATACAACGATGAACACCATAACATCCACTTGTAACATCCATATGAACATTGTCTCATGCATTCTCCTAATACAATTTCTATCATTAAAACTCCCCCCATTTTTACTTAACATTCCCTTTACCCTTTCCATGCTAGATTTGTAAAAAAGCAGATGCCCTTTTATACGTAAGTGTGCGTTAAGAGTTGCTCCATTCCTACTAGAATGTGCTCATACCTATACGATCCCCTTAGATATTTCCCTTCTCCCCCCCCTTCTGAATCAACCAAATTTCTCCCATTATGGAGAATTAAAGTATAAAAATGAACCACATACCATACAATGATATCAATTTCATGTTTGTTATACTGTATATTCTCCTCTTGTCACCTCAATGTTTCATTCCGCCGAACCTATCTCTCACTTTTCCCAACCCAATTGATCCTAATTTTCTAGAAAGCAATGCATTTAACCATACAAAAGTGTATATCAAGATTGGCTTCTCTACTATCAACAGGTGCAATTTCTCACAACTTGCCTCATACAATATCCTTGATCCCAATGCCGTCCATTCTCCCCTCCCGCCCACCATTTACTAAATGACTACGTACAGTTATGAACAATTTACCATACACAATCATCATTCAAATGTACAATGTTGCATCGAATCTACTCATCATGTTTCTACACTTCATAACCCCTTCTCTGTTGGATCTCAATCCCTTTGATAAAATGTACCCAGGCTCTTTAAAGAACAATTATTAGCATACGCCATGATCGAATCCACTGATCTGAAGATGTTCACCTCTTCAAACAACTCCCTCATATGGTTCCCTTCTCCTATACCTTTTTCTCCCTCTCTTTCCGCCTCAAACATGTCTTGCCTTATCCTCTGCCTATTTGTACCTCATCATAACAAAGTTAATTTTTTTATATCATAGAATCTTCTTAAGCTCCAAACCATATCCAATGCAGACCGTACGTTGTTTTTATGAAATTCATGCATTCAATCTCTCTAAAGATCAGAATTGCAAACAAATTGACAAAGATTAAGGTGAATTCCAAGCTTCAACAAGTCATTCATGAAGAGCCCATAGATGTTGTAGAGGGACTCACTTAGGAAACAAGGTTGAGTGAAAAAAACCAACATCCAGCAAGCTCAATTCCAATTATCAGATTTCAAAATGGTATCTCGTGGAAAAACAAATAAAGGCTCGTGACACTAGATCAAACTGCGTGGTGTGAGAAATCTGAAAATGGTTGGAAAGGGGAGGTTGACATGTACAATGTCGAAGAGGTGGGAATTGGTTTGTATAGAGGTTTGGCTTGTATTATGATAAAAGTATAAATATTTCTTGTTGCCAATGATATAAAATCAGACCAGATAGAAGTCTTGAAAAATGTTTTGTCAAGGAACTTTGTCAAGGAGTTGAAAATTGAGGTATCAAAGTGAGATTCTGCCCTAAGAACAAGATACGAAAGCTAATGAAAGTGAATTGTGGGCTTTACAAGGCCTTTTGGATCTCGTATATGGGGATGGATACCTTCATGGATGAATTTTAATTCATGCACTTCTCCTGTGAATGTAAGAGTAGGATAAGTGGACCATATTGATTTCCAAAAGGATTAATATTTACGTTTTGTTGCATTAAAAGTGAATTTTAGTTTCTCTCAAGGAACAAGTGAGAAGAATATTTAAATAAATGACAATTTGAATAGTAATGAGAGTTCAAAATGCAACGAGGAATAAAAGATTTGCTGGAACAAGAAGCCTACGCCAAACAAGCAAAATGGGATCCATCTTCAAGCATTGCAATGTGCCAGAATGAAAGCATGAATTCATAGTCATGAGCGCAAAGCACAATCTATCCACCACATGTTCTCTTTAAATGAAGGGCAATAATACTTAGCATTCCATGTTTGTCTATGGAGAGTTGTTTGATTTTGTTCCATAGTAATCACCTAACCAAATCTAACCCCTTTCAATAGAAAGGTGTGTCAAGGAATTCCATGTGCTTCTTCCATTGGACGTTTTCACAAGGATAGGAACATAAGGAAGTGAAAGAAGAAGTAGCACAATCAAAGAACATGCTTCACTTATGGGTGTGCCATACCTTTGAGAAGTTGAGGGTCTGGCTATTGTATACAGGGTGGGACATGAAAGTTACCACCAAGGTATGGCCGCACTCATATGGGGAGCATTTAAGGTAATAGGGAGGTTGGATAATTATAGAAGAGGATCCAAGAGCCAAAATAAAAACAATAAGTGGTATAACTTTACAAGGATAAGCTGTAAGAAGTGAATGAAATAGAATAGATTTAATACATTAGTATATAAGCTCAAGGCCTATCCAAATCTAAAACTCAAATGCAACAGTTTCTGAATTGGTAACATATGCAACGACCTTGCATTCTATTGAGAAAGGAAACCTTCATATGCATGGCTTCAATGATCGACCACCATTGCTTCATGTCATCCAGTTTTTAGCATGCGATCTCAAAGTAATAGCATGACAAAGAAAGTATAAGATCAACAATTCAAAATTGTTGTTTAGTGTTCCTTCATAAAACCTGTATTAGTTTTTACTTGTTCAAACATTGTGTCCACATTAGGTTGTACTTAATCATTCATATCTTGCCGGTTTGAAAATCTATAGCAGATTGAATTTTCTTGAATGAGAAGTCCAAATACATGAATGATGTGACAGTCTTTATTCCCCATTTCTCGCGGAGAATCCTTTTATATCACCGTACATAAGGGAATTTTATTATGAATAAACAAGAATGTGAGGTTTTTTTTTTACATTTTATTATCTTATTTGTTATAAAGCATGTTAATTGTTTCTGTAAATACACCAATTCATGAATTTTGAAGTTTTGTTACAATCTCTTTGCTATCAAAACATGTGTTTTAAATTCTTCATAGACTCATATAAACGTAAAGATGCTCGAAATAGAGCCTACTTTGACTTTGCATATGGTCAATTCAATAAAATGAATACACTTGCCCACTGATGCTTATTATTTAAATATGTTATTGTGAAGCTTCTCGGAAGCAAACATCTAGCCCTTAGAAATTTGCCATGTTTTTATAGAAAATCTCATTTGTTCACATTATGTGATGAAAGTGAAAACAACAAATACAAACTTAAAGGCTATACAGAAAACTCCTATTACAAAAATGATCAGCATGTCATGAGTGAAAAAGTGTTTCATTCATTTGAATCATGCACAATACTTTCATTAGGAGGTTCTACAACTTATCAAGAACTATCTTCTTCCCTCAAATCATGTGTTAACATCCATGTATATTGTGCACCAAGCATGTTAACTACACAGAAGAAAATTGTGCTTTGGAAGTGATTTCCTTACATTGTTCTATAATCAGAAACGTTTGATTTCCACTTCCTTCAACTACAACGCTAAGTGAAACAGGTTTCATTGCTTCTAGAAGGAGTTTGTTACACATGTCTTGTGTGGCCCAATAAAGTACACAACATATTACAAAATTGGGGATCTCATTGTACACAATGAATCGAAATTGGGATGTTAGAGTAATTCAAAAAAGAATTCCTTGGAATGAAACTGTAAATGTACGTACAGTAAAAAAATTACATTTGTGTAGTCCTCTTAAGTATAACATGTGAATTCAAAAAAACGGACTGATATTCTTTTCTCTTTGCAAGAGTTCATATCACCATCTCCTTTTTTAAGAAAAGTTTCCTTGGAACAATATCATTAAGTGCTGTTTAAGAGATCTTGACGTATTATACATATGTTTAATTGCAATGTAAATCAACACATACACTTCTGTAAATTTGTGATACAACCATTAAGTTCAACGGGACTATGAGAGATTAGGTATCCACATATTCTACGGTTAATAACTAACTCCTTTAGGCGCTGAAACTCAACAAAAAACAGGCTAAATGCTGAGGATATCATTTTGTTTACGATGATTAATAGTTTCACGTTATCGTCCTCATAAGTGATACACTCCACAAGTGTATTTTTGATTGTGTGTATCAGATACTTACACACATGCTTCTCTTATACACCTTTGAGGGGGTTCTTGACCCCCCTCAAAGAAAATGAGTAACTTACACACACATGTGTAATGTATTGTATGGTAGATCAACAGTTTTTCAGGTTTCCTTTGCTTAACTTTGCAAAACATACCCCCCAAACACCAAATCAACACTTCAAGTCAAGTAACGACAAAAAGTCATTCTTTTTCCCATTTTGTGACAAAACACATATTGAAGGAAGCTCTTAAGTTTATCCTTATTGTTTCCTGATTCATGTTACTGCACTCTTAAGAGAAAAGATATAAAGGAATTACTTCTTTTGTGATTTTGAAACATTGTTTAATGTGCTTTACTTGTGCACACTTGCTTTAAGAGATATCCCCACCCCCAAAGCAAAAGTATGAAACAAAAGGGGTACGAGTGTTCAAGCCAAGGAAAATGAAACATTTTTATACAAGTTCATTGCATCATGTATTCATGGAAAAAATACTACATTTTTCTTTAGTGTGTGAAAATTTCCTTCCAATAGTTTTGTAAGACTTTGGATTTTTCAAGGTTGATTTATGCAAGATTAGGTGTGAGAGACATGTAACACCCACTTTGAAGGTTGGCAAAAACACGGCAAAGTAAACTACTTGCAATCAAACATTAATCATGACAGTGAACAATGTAATCATTTGTAATTCACAGGTGTCATAAAATTGAGAATGAAGCAAGTGTGGTGGTCTTGTCCCTCTAGAATGCATGCCTTGAACAACCCCAAATACATGAAATGCATGTATGGGAGAGGAGTAGATCAACACAAGGTATGAGAACCCTATAACACCCAAAGTTGAATCATGTAGTTTCTTGAGAAGGGTTAACAACTTGAAATTGCTTGCTCTATCTTAATCATCAATGATAAATATATACGCTTCTTATCCATTGAGGATCAATAATTAACAATTGCATTTTATTCCTTGTCTCTATAGCACACGAAGTAGTGTAGATTTCTTTGCAACAAGAACAGACACCCCCCTCATTACAAGGAAACACAATTTGAATAGGTTTTTTTAGGATCAAGGAGGGGTTACACTGATAAACAAAATAAGAAAGCATACAAAAAATGAAGAATTGTATTGTTCATATGTCTCTTTATGATAAAGGGTCTAGTAAAATCCTTCAATACACTAGAGAATTCTCTGAGAGAAGAAAATGAATTTGTGCAAATCTTTTTGTACATGACCAAATATACAGTTCAACCTCCTTGGATGCAAGCGAAGTGCTTAAAAGAGCAACCATCACATTCAAAATGCTAGAGAAATGGAACGAACACATTCCCTTCCAAACATTGGTGTCAATCACTGGATGGAATCTTTCATGCTTGTGGTTAATTGTTCGTGATTTGAGATGCTTAGGACGTATGACATGGTGAAACTTTTGAAATTTACAGCCGATGAAAAAAAAGGTCAATCTAAATTCATTGTAGATTTTTGTGAAGTAATGAAGATGATTTTGCAATTTTACACATAATCTCTATGACATTTAAATTGTGAAGAAATCATTTATACACAAATTAATTTAAAGTGACTTAACATACTGAAAGAATAGAATGGGAGGATATTTAAACATTATTTATGTATTTGACACATTACATGAAACATGCATAAAACAGAATCACACCGAAAATCCAAAACGTGTCGCATAACACAAGCTTGTTCTTATATGTGGGTGATCCAAGCCATTAAATGGTGGCTCTCATCACATTTTTCTTATATCTTACATAAAGAAGAAGCCATCATTTGGCTAATGGAGATTTTCAAAATATTATTTTGTATTAAAAAGTTATTTCATGACCTATGTAATGTTTTATTGACTGTTGTCCCTCATTTTGTGATACAATGGGAAACAAATTTTACCACTCTTCTATTTTTCAAAACTAAAGTAATTTTAGATTTTTCTATTAGGGAATTACCTGCCAAAACAATTAGTGGATTATTTGTTAACATGCTAATTTTATTAAAACATTCACTTAATTCATAGCTGTGATCTCTTAAAAGGATTTCTTTGTCAAAGACTACCATGTACAGTCAAATGTATTATGAATCACATTGTATAATCCCATTAAAGAAATGAACAAGGTCAGAACTTCTCATCCTCTTATAATCAATAATTTTAATTCAATTTCAAAACATTATTTGAATGATTATGTTTACATTTTTCCCAAAAATCGTTTCATTTGTGCACAAAAGACAACTTTAGACCAATTTATTTCTTCACAAAATGTACCCTCTTGTTACTTCCGTTCAAAGTAACTTACGTATATATCTAGTGGTAGCCTTTCAAAACCACAAACATGTGCTATACTTCTACCCCTACAACATTGAAAAAATATTATCCCTCCAAAACAATGTTCCTGCCCTTAATCCTCCACAATTCCACTGTATTACGTAAAGAAATTCTTCCAATAACACTTATTCAGTTACATTCAGTAAGACTAATTCAAAACCTAATTGAGAAGCATCCTTCCAATGGACATGTTTTCCAAATGTGTCCGTTGATGGATACTTCTTAACAAAAAAAAGCATGTAATCCAACAGTAATTCAAAAACATACATTTACTGGTAATGTTCAAATGGTTACATTTACAATCTTACAAAAGTGATTGCATACAATTTTAAAGCACGAAAGAAAAGAGATATGTTGTGAGTTGTTGAAAAAAAGTTCTTATATCATGATTAGACGATATGTATTTTTGTCAAATTTTTTAGAGTCCTTAAGGTGGCTCCATCGTTTCTTCACAAATGTTTCTCAATGACTTGTAACTTCTTCCTTTGCGATATGTGTATCAATAGAAGATGTAGACACTAGGATAATCTTTTCACGTACCTTGTGACTTATGTATGTTTTTAATGGATGCTTTGTTGAGGTGCAACCTTGGAACCACAATGTAAGTTGAGGCATTGTGTTTTTGGCTATGTTGAAAAAGAACCATTTCCATGTGAACATAGCTTAAACAAGCTATGGCCAACGACATTGTGTGATGATGTAAAGAAACAAAGAAATGATGTTGTGAATCATTGCATTTCGTTTCAATTTCTTTACCAAAGGCCAATACAAAGGATGATTGATGGTGGGAAGGCAAAAAGGTTGATAGGGACTAGAACGTGTGGTGAATATGGCATTCAAGGATGAACTAAAACCAATCTTATAGCATAAGATTGTGTTCCTACTACTCTTGTGATGATGTAAGCAAGATGGTGCCAATGTCCATCTTTGTAACTTTTGACTTCATTTCATGTTTAATTTGACACCATTTTGAATATGGAGGACACGTCTTGTAAGATGAATTAAATGATCAAAATGATCCATAACAGATGTGAAGGGAAAAACGTGTTCCATGAATTCATCCCCAAGGACAAGTGCTCAACCATGGAAGACTGCATGATGCCAATTTTCACCTTAGAACACCTTGAGTTATTGAACCACTAAGCATTGAGGGCCAAGGATGCTTACAGTACTGCTCTTAGATTTCGTTGTAAATTGTTTTTTTAGGAGGAATTCATGCGTTTTTCTGCGTGCTATTAAAAATTCGTGTTTTTTTCATAACGCTAAAATAATTGGGTCATGTGTCACACAGTTCTCAAAGAGAGGATATCTCATGGCTATGTAAATCAAGGTACGCGCAACGTTTCACGCCGATCGGCAAGTGTCCCGGGATTTGGAAGCGTGATACGTGCCAACATATGTGGCTTCCGCCACGCATGTTGCCATGTACCACTCCATTGGGCGGGATTGTAGAGTGAAGGAGTCGATGCGAGGGGACGTGGGGAGGAAATTGACCGATTTCATGCTGCTATCGTGCTTCAATCCAGCGACCCATTGCATCGAGTCCCGACTTTGGGACTCGACCCCACCTTTGGACCGTTTAAAATTGTTACCCGTGTGGTTTGCTTAAAGAAAGGATACATGACAACCAAACTTGATCAATTTTTACAATGTTAAAGGAAAGGAAGTAAAGTGTGAACCTAAGTTACACACTGAAAATCATTTTGGACCACGAAATGTAAGGTCAATACGGTATCAAGGTGCCTCCTTACTATTTTCAGAAAAGGGCACTTCAGACAATTGTCATTATCCATAGAGCATTGGCATCTCTTTGCGTTTCATCTCCTATTGTTGGTGCTTCCACCCTCAAATCATGGTAATCACGCGTTGCTTACCTTACACCTAAGAATGGAGCTACCCTTAGCTCACAACCATTATCATCTATGTTAAAACCTTGTCTATTCAGTGTAAAGTAGAATTCAATGTGTAGCTTTCACAAATCCTTGCCTAAGGTAAAAAACGCACTCTGGTGACAAGGAGAATACCAAAACTTGTTCAAAGAGCATTTGTAATGGATAAAAACACTACTTCAGCTGGAATGTTCTTCATGGCCATAATATTTTAGGGGAAGGATGAATGAACAATACCTGCAACATTAGACCAGGTGATGGACAATGTGTGAGCCAAGATGGAACAAGTGATAAAGGAGAATGCATGTATCAATGAGGAGCTCATAAATCATCTCTTTACAATTGTAACTGTGTTGGCCATTGCACCTAGGGTTGAATTGGACATCACACCTAAGCAAGAGTTATTCAAACCATCAAAGAAGAATGAACTAGCTCCACACCCTTGGATACTCACTATTGAGTTATTCTTCAATGCCATTTTAATGAATGCCACAAACTAGGGGTTGCATTGTGAATGTTTTGAGATCTTCTTGGGAGAGGATTTTTTAGATTAGGGGGCCAACATTATGTGAAATTATGTAAATAGTAGTGGATAAGTAACAGTCATTAGAATTACAACCACAACATGCATATAGCACTTATGGCTCAAACAAGGAATGCTGAAGATTGAATCTTCAGATGGCTGACTTTACCAAAGACTTTACGAATTCATTCAGCAACCACATAAACTTGAATGACATCAATGACAACACGCATGCCAATTTTCATTGGCTTCTTCATCATAGCAATGTTATTAAAGCCATGTCTAGGCTGTGTGAGATTGTTTCCAAGGGTGCTCTAAATTCTCCTCTATAAGGCATATCATATAGCCATGAACTCAGAAATGATGCCCATATTCTGTTGTTGATGATCGATCTTTATGACGATCTATCAAGGTTTAATGTAGTGCGAACATTTACCTAGTTCAATGGCCTAGTTTTTCTGTAATGCAACTGGAGGTGCATTTCAGCCACATTCAAGGGACAAAAATACACTTCATTTAATGGAGGGAATACAGGTTCAAATTTTTGATTTAACAACATTCAAGGTGCCCTTGGAGGCCCTTTGAGGCTATGGCCCTTAAGTTTTGAGCATAAGGGCGATTGCTCAACAACCATCCCAACCTCCTATTACCTCGTCGAAATTGTTTAGATACCAAAGACCCTTCATCCTGGAAATGACTCTTTAGTTGGCTTAAGTGGTTATGTAACCACCTAGGTGGTGAATAAACTACTTGTTACCTCAAAGGCAACCGCCAACAAGAAGGCACCCCCAAGGACTACTTAAAGGGGATCCATTCACTTAATCTTACATACCTTTAGATAGAGACTTACTCCTTGATACTACTTTAGTTTCTTGTTAATCTCTGCTAAAACAACAAACTTAAGTGCTTGGATTGCACTACATCCTCCAACACTACAATACAGTTCCTTAGGAAGTAACTCTTAAAAGGTATCTACCTCTTCTCTTGCACGCTGGTAACTTTCCAAGCAGCCTTCTAAACATATGGCTCTCAAGCTTTGTCTTAAGGCATCTAGGGTGGGCACCCCAGGTTTCCACAAGTCTACACTTGTGGCTACATTACTACATCTGGTTTAGTGTCATGCTAATTCATACCTCACATGATGGAAACCATAACATGATACCTTACGTGTATTTCACATCATAGAAATTATTTCTTGCCTCCCTAACTTCAACATGAATTCACTCATCAAAAATTTTAGATTGTTCCAATGTAACACAAAAGAAGTAGGACTTGTGAATACAACATGCAGTCACCAGCAACAGAACATATATTGGTGGTGGCTTTAGTAACATGGTGAAGAGCCACATGGATGTTAGATTCGTGCAATAGTGCAAGCTTTTCAACAATGGCAACCATGGCCACATAACACATGGTCCTTGCAGTCAAGCATTGGGAGACAACAAGGGTATGCGGAAAGAGAAGGGGAAGTAAACGCGAAACGAAGTAGAGAAAGAAAAATACAAGTCCACAAACATGGGGACCCATACGTTTATGCAAGTATTATGAGCTCCTTTCCACCTAAGTTTCTAGCTGACCGTCCAATTGATTTCCTTAAGGCAACTAAGGGAGTTTCCAAGTTCAGGAAATGATATTCAACAAATGAGGATGAGCTGAATAGGTGAGACTAAATGGCATGGAGACAAAGGTGGGGGTTCTTGTGACTCCTAGCCTGAGCCATTTTTTAACTAGCATGGAATGTTCTCATAAGTCGGACCTTGTCCACATAACGAAGAAGTAGATTGCTCACTAAGTGAAGGAAATGATTGAATGAGGGCACTTGGTAAGTTCCCTCTTCATTTGCATGGGAACAATTCACAGAACAAATGTTTATACCTGGTTTGAATGTTGAAGGATGATAAAGTGATCCTAAATCATCAATTCCTTCATGAGTACAATCTTGTGATTGATCCAAAGGTGTTCAATGTCTCAATAAAGCTTGGAGACAAAGAGTATCCTCTTCTTATGTGGTGTAAGGAAAGGCATGTAATGAAGGAGACTTGCGAGGAGGAATTTTTGAGATAGTTGCTGCCTCACAAGGAGGACTTTTAACCTTTGATGCTACAACTAGTGTAAATGAATTGCTTGATTTGGTTATTTCAGCAGTTTTATAGGCATTTGTTTGAGACATGACTTAAGTGACACCTCATGTAGCGCATGTGCTACTTGTGGGCAGCTTGGGCATAAGGCTAGCATGAAACCGTGCACAAGGAGCTTGAAAAGGTCGATTAAAATTTTGAAGATCATTCTCTTACACTTTCTTGATGTGCTTACCACCCATGCAAGGCGTGGATCATTACATCAACTGTAAGCATAGAGCACACTTATGATTTTATGCAATCTACCAAAAAACTTCAAATAGGTAAGTGAGCACAAAAAGACAGTGAGAACAACATTCAAATAGGGCTTCATAGGCCCTTTTTGTCATCTGATGATGCACTTATCATCTTTTTAGTTCAAAACAAGGAAAATGTGCATTTCCATTGACCATTCAATGTACAATAAGTTGATTAAAAAATTGGTTCTCCCTTCTACACGCCAAAGACATCTTAGATCATTTGTTTGTGGTCAAACATTGAACTTCAATGCAGTTATCACCTACTATTCATTACAATAACTGATGTGAAAATTTTGGCCTTTGGCAATGCTTACAACCGTTATAAGTTATATGTGTTACCCTACCAATTTAAAAATGCTCGTGCTACATTCTTTGCAAAGATGAAAAACATATCCAAACAATGATTATATGTATTGTTGATGTTTAATCTAAACAAAATATTCTCTTTTAGAAGGTTAGTAAAGAAAATGAGGAGCATGTGAGGTAAGCTCTTCGGATACTGGGGATGGAAAAATAACATAATGCTCACTAAGTGTGAGTTCTTGATGATGAATGTCCTCATACACATCATGGATGATGGACAGATTTATACCAACACGTACAAGGTGTCGGTCACGTAGAATCAACCAAACTTGTATGTTTTGCACAATTTGTAATCGTTCCATGATCTTGTAGCTAATTGTTCAAATAAATCATAAGATATGTCAAGGTTTTCATGAGAATCTCAAGTATCAATAGCAAGGATTGAAAGAAGAGCGTGGTTTATGGATAAAGAAGCCCTTTTAAAGAGAAAAAGAACTCTAACCTTCACGCCAAGCTTGTACTTGCTCCAAAATAGGCGTGAAGTTGGAATGTAAATGGATGCATTTGAATTGGTAATTGGTGGTATCCTTTTTCACGATACAATCAATAGGCACATCCACCACTCTAAAAATAGTATCAATGCTAAGGATATTATTTTCATGGTCAAAGCCCTCTAGAAATAGTATTTCTACTTACAGAAAAGATAAAATGTACTAAAATAACCACCATACATTGAATTACTTTACGTTAATGGTGAACATGCATGGATGGCAATCGCGTTGGGTTCTAGGCTTTGGGTTGAAGTCTCATAAATGTATCATGTATGAACCAGTTTCTGTACACCCATTCAATGCAATGGGATTACGATTCCATCTCACAAAACAGTCCATGGATCTAACAATCTAGAAGATGGTGTTCTTCTGCAGACTTTTTTAAAGGGATACAAGGAACATTGGGAGCAAGCAGCTTGGAACTGTTTCGTCAAGGCACCACATTAGCCAAATCATAACACTTAATATGATGCTTTGCCCATGGTGCGTGCATGTTGTAACTGATTTTGTAGGACTACCATGACAACGGCCTTGGCGGTTCCTTTTCCATCAACAAGGTATTGAAGATGATGGTGGAATTCTCCTAGATTTGTGACGTGTACCAATGCCATGTTGCATGGAAGAAACAAACACAAAAACATTCCTTCATCTCTTTCCATCCGCAAGCATTCGTGAAAGGTAATCTCCATGCACTTGATTGTGGTCTTGCCCCACAAAAAGGTATGTTTGTACTTGGCCCTAAGCCCCTTGTTTCCTTCAATAAACGTCCATATGACAAATCACGGCAATGCCGTGAGAGGGTCATGGTCGCCATTTGCTCAAAGACTTCCTCCTCCCACCCCTTTGAAAAACCCTCTAGTGTATTGGGGAAGTATTTTGGGGAGTGCATTGGGGTAACGAGATTTCTTTTAACTTGTTTAGCAACAAGGATGCACCTCCTTGGAAAAGCACTAGTTTAGTGAAGAAGGCTTCTCCAGCTACACTCTGCTATACACCATACCGATACAATTTCAACTACTCGAGGGGGGGATTGGGATACAAGGTCCCCCCTCTCCTACCCCCTCCCAAAGTAGACAAGTGTATTGTGGGAGTGTAGCTGCAAGTGTACCTACTACACATGAAAAGAACTTACGTGTGTACATCTACATTAAGTTCTTGTAAGCGGTCGATTTTAAGATTCCAATGTTTCTTCCTTTGTCTACATGATTAAGTATATGGCTGTACACAAACATTTCATTAGACTTCGACTCAATCAAAACAAGACCCCAAGTGCATCCCCCCCTCCCTGCACAAAACCCTCTTGTGTGATATTGAAGTGTATTAGGGAGTGTATTCGGGGAAGAATTAGTTTTTGGAATTGTGTAACGGCAGGTCTGCACCTCCCTCCGAATACACTAGTTTAGAAAAGAATGCTCCCCCAGATACGCTCTCCAATACACCACCCCAATACATATTTAACTGTTGAAGGAGGGGGCGGGGATGTCAGATGTAAGGACTCCCCCCCCCCTCGTGGGAAATGGACGAGTGTATTCCTAGAGTGTAGTTGAGAGTGTTTTTGGTCAAAAGGAAAAAGACAAACGTGTGTACATGTATATTAAGTATTTGTAAGCCATCCATTTCAAGCATCCGACATGTTTGGCTATATCAACGTAACGAGGTACAAGACTATACATAAAAAATGTTGTGTACTTTGATCTTGCCATAGCGGGACCACAAGTGGATCCTCCCCCTCGGAATACCCTCTAGTGTATTAGGGAGTGTATTGGGAGAACAAAGTTTTTTCTACACTTGTGTAACATTAGGTTTGCACTTCCCTCTAAATACACAATTTTAAAAATGAAGACTCCGCTAAATCAACTCTCCATTACACCACTCTAATACACTTCCAACAACTGGTGGGAGGGGGAAAGTCCAAATACAAGGACCCCCTTCCCCCCCCTCCCCCAAAGTGGATGAGTGTATAAGGGGAGTGTAGCTGGGAGTATATCTTGTAGAACGGAGGAAAACAAACTTGTGTACATCTGAATAAAGCACCCGTACGCCGTCAATCGCAAGCATCTGATGTCTCTCTCTCTCTCTCTCTCTTTGTCTAACTAACGAGCTACAATAATGTATAAGAACAAACATAGTGTACTTTGACTTCGCCACAACAAGAACCCCCATCCCCAAAACCCTCTAGTTTATTCGAAGTGTGTTATAGAGTGTATTAATTGGACAAAGGTTTTTGGACATGTGTTATGGAAGTTATAATTGTTTTGAAATGAAGGCTCCCCTACCTACACTCCAAGACACAACCACAATACACTTTCAACTATTGGAGGGGGGGTCCGATGGAAGGACCCCCACCTCTCAAAGCAGATGAGTGTATTGTGGGAGTGTAGCTTGGAGTGTATCTGGTAGACATGAAGAAAATGTCCTTGTGTACATTTGGAATAAGTACTTGTAAACAGTCGATCTTAAGCATCCAATATCTCTTGCTTCGTCCATGAAAGAACTTATAACGCTATACGCAAACATTTTTTTGTATTTTGACCCCGCCACAATGGGTCCCAAGTTGCCCCCTCTCCCTTCCACCCCAACCCCAAACCCCAAAAAATCATCGATGGTATTAACAAAATGTATCGAGGAGTGAATAAGGGAAACACAGTATGTTTGAACCTTTGTATCAGCATATACGCACCTTCCTCTGAATAAACTAGTTGAAAAAAAAGAAAGCTTCTTCATATACACTCTCCAATACACCACTCTAATACAGTTTCAAGTGGGAGCAGGGGGGTGATAATCTAGTAGTGCCACGTCAATGACACAATGGACAGTCAACAAGAGGAATATTGAGCTTTGACCAGCCCATCCAATGCCAGAAATTTCCCTACACATGTTAACCTTCCACGTTATGCATGTGCAGAATTAAGTTCAATGTATGTTAGGAATGAATACTACACAAATAGCACAAAATGTACAATGTGCATGATGAAGACATCATTTGAATCAAGTGTATGTTAAAGTAGTTTCAAGACACTATATTAGTTAAAGTAACATTTTGTGACATTTTCAATGAACCCTTTTGTGAAGAAAAATCATGAAAATTCAGGTGTTCATGTACACATAACAATGTATGAACATGACTCTAACAAGTAACTTCCTAGAAAGGCTATCTATTTTCTAGGTTTATTTCATGGAAGGATCCTCACCATATTTTTTTCTTTGATACAGAAGTTAGCAAGTGCATTGATTTGGGGTGAAAAGGCTTAAATGGATAGAAAAAGCAAGCTAATAATTTGCTTGAGAAAAGAACCTTGTATTGTGGGTGATGAAGAAGTGAAGTTATGGGATTAGAAGTTAAAGGTTAATAAACTAGCTTTCCACTATGTCACGTTCTTCTAAATGAGTTGCATGCCATTTGAAATGGTGAACAAGATTATGTCCGCCACATTCCATGCTTTACGTGTTGTATGCAACTTGCATACACTACACTTAACTTCACGGGACTTTTACGATTTGAACAACAAAGCGACAAGAATTGGCCAATGTTTGAGAGGGACATAAAGTGTAAGCCAACCACTGATATGTAATCACAACAAATGAAATTGGCTATCATGTACTTCCTAAAATTTTTACATTTTAAGAGACTTGAGGTATGTATGGAAAAGTAGAATTCCTGGTGGCTTGCTTCATTACAATAACCAAAAATGCAGACAACTATGGTGGAGTTGTTTCATTGTTTCTCATTTTATGCCCATGAATGACGTGGCCTAAATCTCTTGGCTGGACCTGTATAGTGATGTGGTCCTACATTTATCTGTTCACACTTTAGACTCTCACCCTCGTATGGTTTTTAATGGTCGGCATATGTTACAGAAGGAGACCATCCTTGATTTCCTGAATCGTGAAGGAGGGTGTACTTACCTTTCCTAGTGGATGGCTTATGCCAAGACCAACTACTCATTGAAGCATGCTCGCAACATCAACAAAAGGCCAAGAATTCAATTTTCTTACAGACCAAGAGGGACTCCATGTCACTCGATAGTTTAAAGGAAGGTTTAGGTTTTTGCAGAATATTCCGGTTAGAACGATTATGTGATTAGGATTTTTCAATGTGTATAGAAAAAACTTTACAATAGTGGCCAAATGGTAAAGTCTATCCATAAAAATTTGAGGAATGTACAACTGCATTAATGTTTGGTAAATTAAGGGGAAAACTAGTGACCAAGGATTGAGGCTCAACCAGTGAAAGACCTAATCTGGGTAAACCGCACTATGTGGCATACTGTTTAATCTAATGAAGGAGTGCTGGGGAAGAAAGGCACTTCATGATGGTGCCTTGATATTTCGTTATCGGGATTGTGGTTTTGGGTGGCGGTCACCAGCGCTAGTGGCACACATGAACAACAATATTGTAACTGTTCATTGAAAACATAATAAGATTCATGAGGCATTGAAAAGTTGGTGAGATTTGGTATGTGATCCATAGGCAATGATGCTCATCTGTAGCAAGTACGGTCCTAGGTCTGGGTAGAAACTTAGGGTCGCCCAAGATATGTTTTGTGTACATGTAATATTGGTTTTGATACCTGAATTTGAAGTTCAAATAACTCCCACATTTCCATGTTTATTTTAATGCTCCTTTAGGATGATTTTATGCTTTTACGTACACCAGAGGGTGTGCATTGGCTTCCCCTTGGTTGCTCTTGCTACTAGTTGGTGCTTGCAATATTTTCTTGAAAACATTGTACCCAACTTCTGCCGTTTTCCTTCTTGTGATTTGAATCAAATGTTTGAAAAAAATGAGGAAAGGTGAATTGAGAGCAAAAACTTTAGATTAAAGAAAGTATTAGAAGATAGGAGAGTTTTCCACAAAAATGAATGTAAGGTGAAGAATTTGATTATGGGGATTTTCTTCAAAGAAAAGACCATGGAGGCAAAGAATGATATACACCAACTAAATATGATGTAGATTGGAGCACTTGAGAGATAGATACATAAATCAAGACAAGAAAATATTCTTAGTGAAAACGTGAGGAGAGTAAAGTCAGAAGTGGATGGATAAAGTAATAGAGGACTATGAAGTTTTCACGATATGGGGTAGTCAGTGTAAAAAAAAAAGAAAAAAAACCTGTATAACTAGATACATGAATGAAGTAATTTACGTCAAGACAAAGGTTGGACTCACCTATGGGAGTACATGCTGGAGGAACTCATCCTCAAGGACATGTGCGCAATAAACGAAGACCAAACGACAAAAATGTGTACCATAGAGCAATTTAAGTGAATGTACTAATATCCATTAAGGGTCGAGGATGATTAGTATGTTGCTCCCCCAGTTCTTTATAAAAAAGGACACATGAGAAATCTGATCTCCTGAGTAGTGCATCAACATCCCTTTGTGTTGCATTACTTCTTGTAGGTGCTTCCACCCTCACATTATGGCTAGCACACGTTGCTAGGATTACACCTAGTAATGGAGTCAGCCATTACTTAGATACATAACCAGCAAAAAAACGTATTTGTTTTCAAGAAACAAGCATTCATCATGTCTCTTTGGCAAATCATTGCCCCAGGTCAAAGACGCATATAGGTCAAAAAGAATGTATCAAGACTTGTTGAAGAACTTTTAATTAATAAAAACATGACTTCATTTACTAAGTTCTTGATGGCTATAACTTTGAAGGCGAAAGATGAAGTAACAATACGTACTACACCATAAAAGGTGAGTAGCTATGTGCAAGACAAGATGGAATTCGTTTAAGCATAAAATGCATCTCTCAGCAAGGAACGTTTTATGCATCTATTGACAATGATGATTGTTTTTGCTATTTCCCTAAGAGTTGAAACTGGCATCTAGATCCCACCCAGGTTTGAGGAATTCAACCCATCAAAGAAGGATAAACTAATTACGCAGCTTTGGATAGTTGAAATTTAGCTCTCCTTCAATGGCATCATAATCGTTTCCATGAAGTATTGTGTGCATTGTGATTTTATTGTAAAATTGTTTGAAGGGGCAATGTCAGATTGGTGGGCCAAAGTTTTGAAGTTGAATACAAACAATTGTGGAGGAATAACGGTCGTTGACATTTCTCTCTGAACCTACATTTCAACTATGATGTAGCGATGAGGACCCTACCTTGAGATGGCCGAATGTTTCAAGGATTTTATAAATGTGTTCTACAAGCATGAATCCGAAAATTCAAATGAATGAAAGCAAGGATACGAATCAACCTTGGCTTTCCTTAACAAATGTCATAAAAAACCCCACTATGTTTTGTAAGATCACTTCCAATGCTTCTACACATTCTCCTCAACTTGCCTTCTACTATAGCAAGAAACTTCAAGATACTGTCCATAATGTGACATTGATGCACGACCTCTATGATGATGTATCATGCATAATATTCATGTTGAAATTTCCTTAACTTCAATGGCCGGGTTTGGCAAAAATGAATCTCATTAGCATTTTATCTACTTAGTTTGAAACCAAGTTTACCTCATCTACAAAGGAAGTGAAGGTTCAAATCCTAACGTTTACAACATGTAAGGTGACATAAGAGGCCCCTTGAGACTATGAACCTTCACCTTCTAGCTGAAGGATGGTTTTTGGACCGAACTACTACATCATTGTGATTGTTCAGCTACTTGTGACCCTATATCTTCAGGAGCACTTTTCAACTCGCTTCTAAGGTTATGTAACTACCAAATTGAAACATAACTAGTTGTAACCTCTAAGGCAACGACCTCCAAGGAACTACCGCGAAGGACTACTTAGAGGGGATCTAATCACACAATCTAACATGCCTTCAGTCGTAAATTTATTCCTGTTGATTCATTTAGAATGAGGTCAAGCTACGATTTAGAATCTATCTTTGTTGTTGGCCTTTGCAGTTCAACCTTTGCAATTAAAACACCATGCTTTTACATGTAACATGTAAAAGGGTTTTTCTCTTCGTGTGCATGTTGGGCCAACTGTTAGTCTACTATAACTCTGTCTCTTAAACTTAGTGTGAAGGCATCCTAGATGGATGTTCAATGAATCCACAAGTTTATAGTTCTGGCAATATACCTTTTTTGGTTCTGGGCCTCAATCATGTATCTTTTTCATGAAGCATATATTTGTACATGTATTTTGCATGATAAAATTGTTTTGTCATCTCCCCAATGTTAACATGAATTGACTCACCTACATTCTGCAAATCATGACACATAACACCAAAGAAGTGGGACTTACAAATACAACATACTCATGCCAACAACCAGACTTGTTTTAGTGGTGGCCATACTAAGAAGATTGAGATCCACAAGGATATTGGAATGTTGAAATCGTGAAAGTATGTCAACAATGGAAGACTTTGTCACATTACACATGTGTATTGGATTGCAACAAAAAGCAAAAGCAAGGATAAGCCACGTGCAAATGAAAATCAAGCAATAAAGGAAGTAGAGAAAGAAACAAATTAGTCTAAAAATGTGGATGATTAGAAGAACATGGCAATTTTCTGTGCTCCTCTCCATCTAAATTACTAGTTGACTATACACGCTAATGTCGTAAGGTGATTATAATGATTTCCAAGTTGAATAAATGAGCTGTAATGAATCATGATGCATTAGATTCACTTAATTTTCTGGTGAGAATCAAAGGCATGGAGGAGAAGGTGGGTACTATAATGAATTCTGGTTTTAGCCATTGTTTTGTTAATATCAAGTATGATCATAAGCAAGACCTTGTCGTGATAAGGGAGAATTTAACTGACATTCAAATGGAGGACACGATTGAATGAGGGTATTTGAACTGTTGACGTTTCATTTGCCTTGGAAATATTTATAGAACAAATTTATTCTTGCTTTTCATGATGAAGGATTCTAAAGTTATCCTTGGTCATGAATCACATCATAAGTACAATCATGCCTTTGATCAAAACGTATGCAAAATCTTAATCAAGCTTTGAGACAATGAGAATTTGCTAATTATGTGTTCTAAGGAAGATTATATGAGGGAGGAGAATGGGAAGGAGGATGTGTTGAAATAGTGGTTGCCTTAGAAGGAGGAATGTTTGCCTTTGAAGCTAAAACTAGTGTAATTGACTTGCGTGATTCGGTTCTTTAATGCTTTTCATGTTTCTCTATGAGACGTGAAGGATGTGTTTGATGAAACCTCATGTAGTAATTGAGGCAACTTTAGAGCATTGTTGGCTCAAGTCTAGTTTGTAACGATTTACGAGGGGCTTTAAACTTTTTTGTACGCAGTTTGATGACGTTCTCCTTTCTACCTTCCTGATGGGACTACCACTAATGCAAGGCGTAGATCATTGCATCAAACTTATGCCTAGAACAAGTCTATTAACTGATGCAACAATACTAGATGAGAGAAAAATGATCCGTGATAAAGGTAATTATCATGTTAAGAATGCTATTTTTGTCGAGGTCTAACATCGTAAACAAAGAAACATATTTTCTACATAGTGTAATCAACATATCTACAAATTGTGTCATTGCTCATTTTCTGTTTTCTAAAATCAAACGTTATCCATGCCATGTGTACTCATCTCATTTCAACAATAAAAATCCATATTAATAATCTTAATGATGTTCTCTTTCCTCTGTTTATTTATCATTCACATCGATTTTCAATTTCAAATCATATTGTTTCATGTAAGAAATCATTGAAAAAGTATACAAATGATTTGTTATGAAATCAGTTATGATTTAAATCAAAAACTTATAGTTTATGAAACCGAGCTAAGATAAAACATGTCTTGAAGTTCCAGGGTTGCTTACTACCAAAATTGGGTGCGATTGGCATGAGTTGCCTTTAGTATATGAACATTCATAACTAGGAGTGGTGTTGTCTTTTGCTTTCTTACATGTATGTTACAAATCAAGATGCTTCCCAATTTGCAAAAGAAGATGAATTGCAATCCTTCTCCAAACGGTGACCACAATTGATGTGATCTTCTCAAAAGGTTTTTAGTACTCGAGTTCATGTTTATCTCTTTGGTTTTACAATCTCATTGGTAATGCTTTGTCACCAAAAGAACCTTATCTTGTTTTAGATCAGTAGTACTTTTTTAAAAATTTCGCGTCCTTTTTTTTACTTCTTTTCTCTTAGAGGTGACTTCTTATGTAGTTGAAATAGAATCCAAGCTCAAGTTAGCATGTGAAGACGTACACCTCAACTTGGGCTTTTAACATTTTCTTAAAATCTAATTCATAGATGAGAAAATGAATCATACTTGTAACATAACCTGAGATTTCTTAACAAAGTTCACGTACACCTTGTTCGCACAACTTATAAATAAAAATATAAATTTGTGGTTTGGACGCATACAAGGAAAATCTAGATAAAAACTTTAGATAAAATCTAAGCAAGTTTGAGAGGATGCCTATTTTACTTTTGCCATTATGGCACCCTTTGCATGGACCATTTATGTCTGGCGTATGAGGAATTGCCATGATGCCTCCACAATTGTGTTCATTTTCAAGTCATTTTGAGTGAAGATAATGCTAAGCAAAAACATACTACTACCTTGGGACTCCATTATCATCTTATAATTTCGGAGATTTAAGAGAGAAATCCTTACTCCTAGCTTAACTTCCCTTTTTTAGATGTGATTGGAGTGCCTATCATTCAACATTTAATGTCATTATGCCCTCAATCTTTCGAAAGGAATTGGGGCTAGGAACACCCTTGTGGTTTAGAGGTTTTTTAAAATACCATAGAGCAGATTTAAAGTAAGAGATAGAACATGATTATTTCCTTCTCGTATATTGTTGTGTGGTGTCTGAGTAAAGTTGCTAATGAGGAATTGCACCCATTGTCCTTGCCTTCGAACCATTGACATGGACAATTGTGGGGGAGATGGCATCCTTGGTTCTTCTATTCGAAGAGATCTTGGTGGCAGGCAAGAAGAGAAAGAGGAGAAATTTTAATGCACTGTCCCCCCATTTATTTTCTATTCCTAAGCAAAGTGGGACAATGGAACTTGGTCTCCCCTTATCTTTAGTGTGTCATCAAGACATAGAGTGGGGGAGGAAGCTCCTTCAACTCTTGATGACATGGTAGGGAGCAAGCCCCTTCATGTTTCGTATTGTTTATACCTCAAACAAGAGGACTCCTGATTATTCAATGCTTTTCTAACATGTGTGGAATGGTTGAAACCTTGCCATACATGGTAAGGTTTCAACCTGCGGTGCCTAGTGCTTGGCTTGCACAAGTAGCCTAGAAAATTAGTCCTTGGTGATAAGGAGATGACCCTTTCCCACCCACCAGCCTTTTTGATCCATATCCACTCGCATCAAATGCTCCATAGCCTCCCCTGTCCCCCTCCACCCCCCCTCTCCTCCCTCTTTCTCCACCCTCTACATGGAATCGAAAACCTTAATGCAAGGATGACCATCCCATTGCCTGCTTGCCCACAGGCATTTATGCACACATGGGTCCGCACCTTGTCACCAATACGCAGACACACACATAGATTCAACATCTTGAGTGGTAAGGAAAAGTCGGGTCTGAATGTATTCCACATGGATTTTTGGGAATTGTGTGGTTTGGGACTCATTAGATTGAATTTTGTGGATCTTGATTGTAGGCTGCCCTTGTGGGTGAGATTTGTGTTTGAATGGGCTAAGAAGTGTGTTTCCAATTGCTTCAAAGGAGAATTGACAGTATATGTTTCCAGGACGTGTGAAACTGGTTAAGCCAATGCAAGTGGTAAGTTTGAGATGGTCTGATTCTTTTTTCTTGATACAAAGGATTTTGTTTCATTTTAAGAAACAAGGGGTATCAAATATGTTATGGGCAACTTGCACATTTAGTCATTTTTTGGAGATCACGACCATTTTTCATGTTTTTTTTGCGCTCATAACCTCCAATCAACCATTTTTTATTTCTATTCTGATTCTTTCCATTGGTAAGAAAGTTTTTCATCATTTATCATTATCTAGTTCTCATGTGGTGAATCAAAACATGTATCATTACCATCATAGTGATGTTGAAAATCAACCTTCATATATCAAAACCTTTTCTCATGATTATTGTAGCATCAATTTATATTCATTTTTGTAGAGAAACGAGTTTGCCTTCTACCTTAAAATCTCCACATTGGATAAGACTTCAAGGAACTATGTGGAATTTGTTTGCTATTCAAAAATGCAATTGAACACAATGTGAGATGTTCTAAACAGGCATTATGGTAATGATACTGGTTTCGTCTACATGTATTGGAGAACAAATGTAAAGAAAAAAATCTCTCTTGTAGCGTAGGCTAGAAATGTAGACGATGAAGAAAGTGGGCTGTTTTGGATTTGAGAGTTAAACATGTGGCCGTATGCGCAAGGGATTGTAAGGAATTTCCCTTTTACGAGCTTGCTAGGATGTTTCGCCTGACGTTTTCTTTGATATGTTTTCCAGTATTCATTGAGGGGCCGGAAAGCTTACGGGGGATTTCAGACGCAATCCGCAACGCGTTACTGGTGAGAACGATTGAGAAAGATTATAGTTGATGACGTGTCATGGAATCGGACCAGATCCGCGGCTCGGGTTTTATATTAGTGACCTTTCACCTTCCGAATGGCCGTTTTGGTTCTGCTAGTCCCCGAGCTTCTAAAGCACCTTGATTTGTTGCGTTCTCTTCTGGTTGCACCTGTATGAAACTTCTGTTTGTCTTTTTTTCCTTTGGCGCTGAATCGGACCCAAGCTGAGCGGATCAAGAAGTCACCAAGGTAGCAGCTTCCGGAAGGGAGCCCGGTGGGAGGGATTCTCTGCCTGGACCATCTTAAAACCAAAAAAAAAAAACAGCCTTTGGCGCAGTCGCCAGTAGCTGAACGCCATCCTAGTAGACCAATGACAACATTTAGTCGGCAGACGACAGATGGAGTTTGACGTTGAGAGAATGAGCCTAAACCCTTTCAACGAAACCCTTTCAATGGATTTCAACGCACAACGTGTCATTGTCAGTTTTCCTGCACGGAGTCGATACTTCAACAGCTTGCGAAAGATGGTTGCCTTCCAGTATGTGACTTTCGGCATCGATTTTCTTTAGACTTGTTCGCATAGTGAGAAGACTCGATAGACGATCGGTGTTCGTGAAGCCCATCGATGTTCGAGAGGGGAACTTCCAATTGTCCAGTTCAGTAGCCATCCCTAAAATGAAAAATGCAAGTTTCGCCTGACCTCTTGATCGCAACGCTGTCGTTATACTCACTGCGGATGCTTCATCTTCACGTCTGGTGCCAGAAAGTGCATTGCGACAGGTCGACGTCTTCGCACACTTTTCCTTACAGCCCTATCTGATCTGACAAAGCCTGAAGCAGTAGCTCAATTCCAATGTTTTTCAAAACCCAGATCGGGCAGTCAGCAGAGAACGAATGTTATTCCTTCATCCGTCCTGGCTTTATTGCCGGGTTGTGCACGCTTGTACTGTCCTGCGGATCACAGTTGCATGTAGCCCTGTAGCGCCGTCTCGTCTGTGCCATTGTCTGAGACTCCTAATGCAGCGAATTACTATTTGGGGAATGACAGAGGAAGAAACTCACCCAGCAGCCCAAGCTTCGACCCTCTCTTCTCTCGCTATCGAACCTCCTAGGCCCTGCCGTAGTCTGCAGCAACCTTTCGCGTCCATGGAGGACGCGCTGAGTTCTGTAATCTGAGCGGTGTGGAAGTCGCTCCCCATCACCCTGCATTTATGGGGGCCCCTGGTCGCAGCCAACTCAACGCGTTAGGTTTGGCCCAGCACCCACATTGTTTCAGGAGGTGAACCTGGCGTACCTTTTGTGCTGTGAATGGAGGCATAACATAAAGATGAGTGCCTCAACAGAAGTTCTATGGAATATTGAACTATTTAAATTCATCATGTATAGTTAAATTTGAAATCATAAATACCAAGGAAATGTTACGTCCCAAACCTACACCATTCCCTAAACTAGGTGTGTGGTCAATTCTGTCCTTACATTCGTGGCTCAACATGCAATGCTCAACGGTAATATTCATTCAGACTGGAAATTGTTTTTAGTTTCCTCGACCTAAGAAGTTCAACCTCTTTCCATGAATGTCGACAGATTCATCGCAAACCGTATTGTAACGTGTCGAGTCTCCAGCTCCGACACCAATGTCGTCGATAGAGTTCACTGAATGGCTTCCACAGCTCTCTTGAGGGGTTTTCCCCTCCGCTTCACTCTGGGGCAAACGTCATCAATAACCTATGCAGGCAACTTGAATGTTTCAATTCTCAGAAGGCCCATTTCCATTTTTACCTCACCCCCTCATTCTGGGTCCCAAAAGGGGGGGGGGGGGGG
>SZWC01001818.1:104067-118513 GCA_023375785.1 Penium margaritaceum | reverse complement strand
AAAGGGGGGGGGGGGGGGGTACTCCTTTGAAATCGTGAGTTTGCACGAGTTTTTTGCAAAAATAATTCAAAGTTCAGAACAAAGGAACTCGATTTTCATTTTTGACACGACGGCACAAAACCATCGCATGCACGGCACGTCCGGCAATCGCCCTTGGCTTTGTGCCAAGAGGTGGGGCTTGCTAAAACGAGTCTAGGGCATGCAGGCCCATGTTGGAAGAGAAATGAGCTCTGGTGGTGAGCGAGGGAAATGCAGCGCCAAGATTTGGCTAAGTATGGAACAAATGAATAAAGAATCAAGGAGATAGAACAATGAGCCCTACGATGAGCTTATGTACTTGGGAGGCACTACGGTGGGGATGACGGGCCCTGGCGGCTAGCCCACCAGGACCCGTCATCCCCACCGCACCAAAGGGCACGGACAGGGAATACACATGTCCCAGAACACGAAAACACAAACCGGAGGTCTCACGAGGCATCGGAACAGTCAACCGTGTGCCCGGGTCTCGACCAACAGGAAAATGTCCTATGTACCCTAAACACAACCAGACTATCCGGTGACACACTAGCATCACGGTCTAGCCAAGCTAGGCAAGTTCAGGCCTCCCAAGACGCCGGAACATGTAACCGGACGTACGGGTCTCAGCCACATGCAGGCTACACTTGTCTGACAGAAGGCCTCAATCACAGGACTCGATCAATGGTGCTGGGTCTCCCGCGGTACTGGTACAAACCACTGTGTACCCGGGTCTCGACCACAATGAGAGTGTACAACCTGTTAGAGACAATATGCAGTCAACCTCTAAGGGGTCTCCCGGAGCACTGGCACAAGCCACCAAGTGCCCGGGTCTCGACCATCGAGAAAACTCTATCAGACATGCACACATTGTAGGCAGTCGAGACTGACAGCTAGAAGAGCTTACATGGCAAGGGACTCAAGGATTAGGTCAAGCCATGGCGGGTCATGCGTGGAAGTCAAGAAAGATGGCCAAGTGTAAGTGAGACACACGCGACAGAGGTGCTAGAAGCGGGGGAGCAAGAGAGGCAGCGAGCGAGCGAGCAGCGAGCTTGCTCAAGCTCGCTGCACTCGTGGGTGGTGAAAAGTCACCACTTGACCACCTTGACTCCCGTTCTCGCGCCCTTTGCCCTCTCGAGTTAGTCCATTCGGACCTTTTTGGTCCTCTTCCTGTCGAGTCTCTGTCCGATCAGGGTGGATACATCCTGACCCTGACTGATGACTTCATCTGGATGCGGTGGGTCTACAACCTGCGCAAGAAGAGTGACATTGCTCTCGCGGTTTTCCTTTGGCTAGTGATGGCTGAGCGTCAGTCCCGCCACACGCTGCACACCTTCCGCTTAGATCGTGGCGGCGAGTTTCTTGGCGAGATGGACAACTTCTTCGCCGAGCACGGGATTTCCCACCAGGTCTCCACTCCTGCTACTCCTCAGCAGAACAGTCTTTCTGAGCACAAGAACCGCACCATGGAGGATGCGGTTCATGCTATGTGGTTTGAGTGCGGCCTCTCGGAGTCCTGCGCTTTTGAAGGCTTCGCCTACATGACTTGGGTCTGGAACCGCCTCCCGCACGGTCCCCTTCCGGACCACGTCACATCGTATGAGCTCTGGTTCAGCCATCGTGCTGACTTACGCCTCGCTAGCATCTGGGGATCCTTGGCTTCTGTGTGGTTCACCGAGGACCAGTAAGGGTCCAAGGTCTCCCCGCAGGGTTGCTTATGTGCCTTCGTCGGCATCTCCCCGCGGTCGAATGCTTGGAATTTTTGGGACCCTGCTCATCGTTGCATTATTGAGTCACGCGACACGCTCTTCTTTGAGTCCCTCACTTATCGTGATCTGACATCGATTACATCGCTCTCCGTCACGTACATTCCTACATGTGAGGTTTCTCGACGGATGGGGGATTTTGTGCTTGTGAGCACTTCTCGCCAGGATGATGTGTCCGTTCAAGCTCCCACCACTTCGTTGTCTCCGGCTCTTGATGACCTAGCGATCATCGCTGTCGGCCTAGAGACCTCTCCGGCACCGCCAACTTCTACCCCTATTCCCTCGCACCCTATAGGTACCCATGATCCTGTATCTTTGCGTACTCCTGTGACCGTACCTGTGTCCATTGGCACTCCTGCCTCTGTGCGTGGCCTTGCCTCACATGCTCCTACTGTCACACTGAGTCCCGTGTCCCCCAAACACGCATCTCCTAGCACGGCATCACCAGGTCCCTTGCCTCAGCCCTTCCTAGATGCGATTGTGCCTATTCCTGAGCCTGAGGTGCGCCCCTTGAGCCCAGGTTACTCCCGTGAGCCTGGCGGTCGTCTTTGACCATTGGACTCCGGAACTTAGCGAGTGTCTTGCCCCACAACCAGGCGCTCCACTCATAGCATTAGGAGTGGTGATCCTGGCACAAAGGCCCTAGGATTGAGTGTCCACAGTGAGCACACAAAGGTACATCCAGCGTGCCTCGTAGGGCACGACCTCGTCACTCATGAGTTTCATATTTCTTGTGATGCTGCAGCCGATCTTGTGGTCGTCAGACCTATCACTGAGGCGTGCACTTTTGCCACACAGAGCTCCCCCTCTATGGCGCCTGACCTAGGCACATTGAGGGAAGCTCTCTCATCACAGGATGTTGACGCTTGGCGTGCTGCCTGCGAGGATAAGCTTCGTGCCATCCTAGAGCACGGAGTTACAAGCTAGTCGACCTTCCACATGGTAGGAAGGCTATTCAGGTCAAGTGGGTTTTTTGCAAGAAAGTGAAGCCGGATGGCTCACTGGAAGGCCACAAGGCTCGCTTGGTCGTTAAGGGGTACTCTCAGATTGAGGACATTGATTACACTGACACCTTTGCCCCTATCGGCCGCATGACCTCAGCTCGAGCTCTGTTCGGTGTAGTGGCTCAGCATGATCGGGAACTGCACTAGATAGATATGAACAATGCATTCCTCCATGGCTCGCTGAATGAGGATAATAACGTGGCTCAGCCACCTGGCTTTAAGGACGATGATAAGGTCTGACGCTTGCGCAACTCCTTGTACGGCCTCAACCAGTCTCCTTGGTGTTGGAACCAGGAGATCACTGGCAACGTGACTCGTGCGGGATATGTACAGAGCGAGGCACATCCCTCTCTCTTCATCTGACAGATGCCTAAGTGGTTCAGTGCCATCCTGGTCTATGTCGACGACCTTTTGGTCGCATCGCCTTCATTGGAGGCCGTGAAAGAGGCCAAGGCTGTCCTCCAGACTACCTATAGGATGAAGGACCTTGGTCGTGCAGTGGTGTTTCTTGGCATGGATATCATGCGAGACGGCAGACTTTGTACTCTACTATTGCATTGCACGTAGCTTACCGGAGCCAGAGTATGTTGCTCTGGGTGCAGGGGCTGCTAAGGCGGTATGGCTGTAGTGCCCGTTCCTTGAGCTAGATCAGTCAGTACCTGCCATTGTGCTTCATTATGACAACCAGAGTACTCTTGCTATTGTAGATAACTGTGGTATCTTTCATGCTCAAACGAAGCACATTGAGGTTGAGCATCACTTTGTGCGTAATCTGGTGGAGCGACATGTGATCTCCGTCATTTGGTTTGGCACTGACATGCAGCGTGCTGACTTCTTGACGAAGGCACTAGCACGCGGATAGTTCCTGGTGGCCATTCGTTCTATTGGGCTTCGCCCCTTGCCTGAGAGTGGTTGGGTGTGGGGTGTGTCTTTGTCCATGTCACATGTGTTGTTGCACTCGTTGTTGTACTCGTCTCAGTGCTGCATGTGTATGGACATCCGTACCATCGGGTAATGGGGGAGTGTTGTGATTTGTGACGTTCTTGTCGACCTGTACAGTTTACTATGACCACTCGGCCGTGTCCATACTCCTGCAGATCCCTGATGTGGACCCTGGTGATACCGGTGCGTCATCCTCTGGCAGACTACCAGCTTGGAGCTGACCGACGACCGTTCCAGAGCTCTAGACGCTACCCGGGACCTCCTGCAGTTTTTGTGCAGCACGCAGGAGTTTATCGGTGGACTGGCCGTGGGCCCGATTTGCATGTTTTAGCATTTTGTCCACTGTTTGATGCTGGATGCATGCATGTGACCAGTCGTAGCGCCCGGCTCGTGATCCTGCACGTCTAGGTTCAGACGACGTAGCATTCTGACATGTCCGCGCAGAGTTATAGCAAAAAAAGTGGTTTTGGGCCGGTTTTAGGACAGATCTTGCACTGCCGCGTGCAACACCCGCCGTGCGCCGCGGCTGGTACTTATGCCATGGACCTGTCATTTGTCATTCTTCTTTGCAAATGCTATTGAGGCATTCTGACACTTTGCTTTGTGTCTCCTAGCCAGATCCTTGCCGTTGTGTGCACGACTTGTGACTGTCGTCAGCGTCTGACCAGGCGCTGATGCCTAGTCGGCGGCTATGTCGCTAGGAAGCTTCCACGCATCTTCTCAATTGGTACTACCCATCATCTGGTTTCTTGGGTGAAACTTTCCATCCTCTCGAACGTCTGGTGTATTTCAGTGTTTTGCCCGTAGCAATGCCAGTAACATCAACTGCGATTCCGGCTGTTTC
Source organism: Penium margaritaceum (assembly GCA_023375785.1). NCBI lineage: Eukaryota > Viridiplantae > Streptophyta > Zygnematophyceae > Desmidiales > Peniaceae > Penium > Penium margaritaceum. The sequence continues at coordinate 113,942 of SZWC01001818.1, read as the reverse complement.
CCTCTGTGTACACTTCCAGCTTTTACTGTGGTGTCAACCAACATATGCCACGTTAAACAGAGCACCATTGCCAGTCCCTCTTTGCTTGAGCTCCAGCAGCGCTAAAACACTTGAGATTGCAGATGCAGTTGCCGCACAAAGAATAGCAACATCTATTGCATCCTCAAGCGACATCAAAGTGTCACGTTTAGTGTACTCAAAGCAGTTTGCTCCTGACCCAATGGTATAACTGGTCAATACGGACCAATCCTCTAACCTCCACATTGACACAAAGGAAGGAGCTTCACAGGGTATTGTTCCCAGCCACACTAAGACACCAGCACTCGATGACCAGTGGGTGTGGCCAGACAAGGACAATGCTGACGTGCCCCTCTTGGTGCAGAGGCTTTCATCTTGCTTCTCGCATGAGAGGTGTCATGTCGAGGATGCGGGAAACTGCAAGATTGAGTCCCTGTTGTACACTGCCGAGTGTCGGCCAAGGTCTCCACCGAACAGCAGCCACACCTAGATACAACGTCTGAATCCCCAACCTGTGCAGCTAGTGAACCAGATCAACCTGGGCGGCACATACTACCTTAGGTGCAGTCNACTAAGACACCAGCACTCGATGGCCAGTGGGTGTGGCCAGACAAGGACAATGCTGACGTGCCCCTCTTGGTGCAGAGGCTTTCATCTTGCTTCTCGCATGAGAGGTGTCATGTCGAGGATGCGGGAAACTGCAAGATTGAGTCCCTGTTGTACACTGCCGAGTGTCGGCCAAGGTCTCCACCGAACAGCAGCCACACCTAGATACAACGTCTGAATCCCCAACCTGTGCAGCTAGTGAACCAGATCAACCTGGACGGCACATACTACCTTAGGTGCAGTCAGCTCCATCCATACTTCAACAACCGTTGCAGTTCTCACTCCCTAAGGGGAGCCTCACATTCTTGTATGCCAAGACAGGCGTGTTGGTCGCATCCACAGCTGTAGTGGCTGGTGCCATGGTGACTAGACTGTTGTGCCTTGTGGTGGTTGTCACAGCAAGGGTTTTGGTCCTCCTCTCCTTCGTAGTTGTATGCCATGGTGGCGACGCAACCCAACCTGGCCTTTGCGGAGGACCAAGTGATCCGCTATGTTGCCGGCCCCAGGCCATTGCATTGGCAAGCGGTGAAGCAAATCATCAGCTTCCTCAAGGTGACAAAACAGTCATAGCTCATATTTGGAGGGGGAGCACGTGATGACTCCTTCAAGTTGGCCGGCTACTCCAATGCCGACTGGGCTGGTGATGTGGATGAAAGAGAATCAACTTTGGGATATGTGTTTGTGCTTGGTGGTGCAGAAGTTCTATGGGCAAGCACGAAACAGGGCTGCTTGACACTATCCAGCGAAGTACATCGCGCTTGCATAAGCCGCAAAGGAGGTGGTGTGGTTGTGACTGATATTGAAGGATATTGGGGTGCCACAAAAGAGGCTGATATTACTCAATGTTGAAAACATGACTGCCATCAGGATCACCTAGAACCCTGTGCCGCACAGGAGAACCAAGCACATTGAGATCCGGCATCACTATGCACGGGAGTTGGTGGTGAAGGGAGAAGCGGCTATAGTACATTGTAGTACTAAGCGCATGCTCGCTGACTCCATGACCAAGGCACAGCCTAAGGACAGGCACAGAGTGAGTGACATGTAGCTTGGTCTGCACTCTGAGGTCTGAAATGCTACAGGTTCCAAGGACAGAGCATCAAGGCTGCGGTGCAAGGGGGAGATTGTTGACATGGTGTGCCCCTTGCCATGAGTGCCGTTGATTGTACTACCTGGTTCGACCATTGAGGAGCAGTCAAAAAACTGATTTGGCTTTAGATTTGCATTCCTTGGATGTTTCCATGCAGGATCAAGCTTTGAATCACTTGATTTGAGTGATTATTCAGAAAGTTAGACTAGCCCGAAGCTCGGGTGTTGGGCGGGTGGAATCAGGTACCAGCCATGGGTGGCAGGATAATCCACCGCCAGTATTCCGAGTTCGACTCCAATGGGCTCCAAAATGCACCAGGGCCACAAATGAAGAAACCAGAGGGACCTCCTTGACCAGGGTAAACTTCTCCTTGACTTCTGGGTAAGGAAAGGCGCTCCGACGGGTCACCTTCGAAGCGCCTCCCGTTGCCTAGCATACAAGACAATGTGGACGGCCCCACCAAGGGTTACTTCGATGGCCGTAGCAGGAGCTCTACTGCTCCGATTTGGACGTGCTTGGATGTGTTGGAAAGCTTTGATCACAGGCTATAATGATATGATGTAATGCTACTGTGATAAACATCAAAATTGTGTTATGATACAGTTTTTCTCAATTCGACTTGTTTTGTCCACTCACATCCGTGATCCTTGTGCTCTACACACTTCACCATTGGTGTCCATTGGCTACCCCAAAAATTGGCATCGTGCATCCGTGAGGGCTAGGCATCCTAGAGGGTACATCCAAACCCGATGATTTCAACACCACCACCCATTGGCCTAACCTATTACTTGCCACCCTCCTCCGAGTGCACTTCACCAGCCTGGTCTCAGGTTGGTGTCAGCTTCCTTCAAGAAACGCATATAGAATTTCTCCATCCTTGTAATCAATGAGATGAGGCTGTGATAGGCATGCATCATTCCCTTTCTTGAGAATTGGATGAAGCCCTTTGCGGCGCATCATCAGGGGAGGTTCAAGGCCGTCTTCAGGATGACTATTTGTGGATGAAAGACTAGCAATACCATACATTACCTCACCATCACTCTCATACGGCACACTAAGGCACTGTCACCGTCTATATTATCTTGCCCTTGGTTCGTGTCTTTTATTCCTTCTAGATCATTGATTCAAGAGCCACCCATCACATGACGTCCCGTAGTTCCTCCACATCTCTTGGTCCTGCTGGCTCAGTCTGTTTTGTCCGTAATGGCTCCGGCCAACTTCTCCACATTCAAGGTATTGGGATTTTTTGTTTCAAGAGGCCAGGTGGTAATGTCTTCTTGCCAGAGGTTCTGTACGTGTCTGATCTAGAAGTAAACCTGTTGTTTGTTACCACCCTTGATGATTAGGGCATGGACTTCTCATCCGGTTGTGGTCTGGATACTGTCTCCATTCACCCCTCTGGCCGAGTTGTGCTTCATGCACTGTGCTGTGACCATCTGTTTTGTGTTCCTCTCTCCCTTCCCTTGCTTTCCGCTGCCTTTGCTCTTGTACACGTTGCACCCTCCTTGCCCCTGGAGCATACTCATCTCGTACATTGTTGCCTCTGCCACATCCACACTACTATCATTGCATGCATGCCTCACGCACTGACTGTTATTGGCCTGGACAGTATCACGTTCCCCACACCTTGTTCCAGAGACTGTCTTGACTGTGCTCAAGATAATGCACCGCTCCTCCTTTACCAACTTTGACTCATTGACCTCTTACCCCCTTGACCTTGTGCATGCTGATGTCATTGGCACTCTTCCCCATGACTTGGGATTTTGGGTCATTCTTCAGTGTGACTCACCGATGAATTCTATCATTATTGTTGGATCTGTGCTCTTCGTCAGGAGAGTGATGTCATTGACATCCTCGAGTCTTGGCTCCCTCAGGTTGAACGTGCCTGTGGTAGTCACCTTCATGGTTTTTTATGTGACCGTAGTGGTAAATGTTTTGGTCCCCCCTCTTGTGTCCTTGAATCCCAAGATGCCTGCAAGGAACCGCTTGCCCCGTGCACACCCAAACAAAATAGTGTGCCTGAACGCAGGAACTGTACCCTAGTTTACGAGCTACACTCTCTTCTTTCTGCCTCCAGCCAGTCCGCTCTTTTTGCTTTTAAAGTCATGTCCATGACGTGGGTGTGGAACCATGTCCCTCATGGTCCTCTCCCTCCTCACACCCTTTGAACAGTGGGCTGGTCGTCGCGCTGACTTGCGTCTTGCATGTGTCTGGGGGCTAGTCGCTGTTGTATGTTTGTCCAATGATCATCATGAGGGAAAACTCACTCCTTGGAATTGTTTGAGTATCTTCCTTGGTGTTTCTGCAATATCCAAGGCATGGTGCTTCTTATATCCGTTGCGGCACTGCATTATTGAATCCCGTGATGCCCTTTCCTGTAAAAATGTGTTTGAGCACAAATTTTCTCATCTTTCCTGTCTTGCCTCTCTTGCCACGCTCTCTCGGCTTGAGAGAGGTCCTGTTGTATCTACATCTGATTCTCTTCCATCTGTTTCTGGCTTTCCTTTGTCTCAAATGCCAGTTGATTCTTATGTCCCAAGCCCTGTCACGACCCCTGGCTCTTGCCCTTCTCTCTTATCTACCTCCTCCTCTTACTGCCATCCTCTGACTGTAGCCTCTCCTTACCTACCCGCTCCATATTCTCACTCTTCTCGAGCAAGTCCCATGCTTGCACCACTCTCTCCAGTCTGTCCTGCAACCTCTCCTGCTTTGGCATGCCCTGAATCCTCTACTTCCACTGTGTGACCCACTATGCGTGCTTCAGCCTTGTCCTCTACCTCCTCTGCTTTCCCAATATCTCCCTACATATGCGGTGGTAACATGCATGCACTTCCCAAATAGTCACGTGCCCAATGCTCCCTCTCAAGGCACTCTCAGACATGGCCCCACTGCTCCAGATTAGACTACTCTGTCTGGCGAGCCCAGGATTTGAACCCTTGGGATCATTTTGTCAGCTGAAGTTTCTACCTCTGTATCAGTTATGAGCCCTACCTCTTCCATCAGGTACTCTCTCTCGTGGAGCACAATTTTCATCATGCTCTCAGCACGTCTACTTCTGGTTATGTGGCCTAAAACATTGCCACTGCTCGTGTCTCACCACTGCCCCCAAAGCTTGTGACAGTTTACGAGGCTCGAAGTCGTTGACTCCCCTTTGAGAGAAGCAGCCATCAAGGCTCTATCTGAGCATGGTGTGTATGACATTGTTGATCTTTTCCCTGGAAGACAGGCTATCTCAGCCAACTGGATCTATCGTAGAAAATCAAATCCAAAGAACATAATAGAGTGGTACAAACCACGTAAACTTTGATGTGAACTTTGCCCTTGTAGGTCACTGCACCACCACATGAGCCCTTCTCAGCCTTGTTGCCAAACATGACTGGGAACTTGAGGAAATGGATGTGAACAAGGCCTTCCTTCATGCTAGGCTTGGTGAAGAGATGTACGTAGTTCAGCTCCCCGGTTTCATAGACGGAACCAAAAAGGTGTTGCAACTGCACAAGGCCTTCTAAGTCCTTAAGCAGTCGTCACTGTACTAGAATTAGGAGATCACGTCCACACTTGAGAAGGGTGGCTTTACAGAAGTACTGTTGATTCTGCATTGTTTCTGCATTCATCCTCTTCTCCACTTGTTTCAATTCTTGTGTATGAAGATGATATGCTCATTGCATCTCCTCGACAAGCTGCTGTTCAAGGAGCCAAATCACTCCTTCAGTCACCTTAAAAATGAAAGATCTTAGTTGGGCTCAAGTCTTCTTAGTCACGGAACTTGAGCATGATTGCTCGAAGCAGACACTACATGTACATCAGTGGCAGCATTTCACTCCCTTGCTTTCTGCTGTTCCTTCAGCTTCCACGTCGATGACTTGAGCAGGAAAGACACTGCTGAAGTCACTGGATGATTCCAAGGTGGGAGAGAAAGAGAATGCAACAGATTGATGATGTTCTTAGACACCATCATTTGTGTGGATGTAGCCTTTGTGATGGGCTTTCTATCATAGTTCTACCAGTGCCCCAAAGAGTGGAACCTTGAGGCTACACTTTGTGTGGTACAATACACTCTTACACGGTCGGGACCATGCTCACCGGCTCTTGCTACGTAATTCCTGGTACTCGTTGTTTTTGACTAACTCTTGAGCAGGGAATTGTAGGATCTTCTACAGCCATGACATGTCCTATGTAGGACTCTTTTCATGATGTTGCACCTCTGCAGCGTGACATGCATGGTTTCTGCAACCTGAACTTATCTCTGCACAAGAGAGTGGGCCCCATGGATTTGTATGCTTGTGAAGGATTTGTACAAGACCGAGTGACGAGACATGGAGCAACAAGGGGAGCGAGAACAAGCTTTACCACAACCAGGTGAAATGCGAGCCAACCGACGACAGTGGGTTTTCCCACGTGACCACATCTTGAGCCCACACCTCAAGATGTTTTTTCGTCACAAGTTGGCTGCCACAATAGGAGCATTCATTCTAGGGGGTCACACCCGGGCTAACTAAATAGATCAAGCCCCCCCTCCCCCCCCCAAGTGCACCATCAACCGTAATCAGGCACAATGTCTGATGTCGTATCATCATGCAGACTGCCTTGCTGCTCAGCTGTGGATCACGCTGTACTTACATGTCAGCAGTCCATCCAACATGGTCTCCTCATAATGTTGGAGGGGAAGTCGCCGGGTGTCGTCGAGTCAGTCCCCTACAGAGGTGATGTGTGTGCAACAAGCACAGAGGTCATTGTGTGTCCAGGATTCACACACCAATACTCACCCATGTTCCATAGGTGACACATGAATGGCACACAATGAGGCAGCACATACAACAAAGATGCACTGTACACATAGATGGTCACACCAGTTTCACCACGAGCATCACTCAGGCACATCTCAGAAGTGCAGTAGGCCAACATTGTGCACAAATGAATTAAAAACGTTGCTGCTTGTTTCCTTTGTGAGGAAGTCAATGCACTACTGTAGGGTGTCAACCCAAAGAATGCGAATCTCTCCTACTGCAACATGCTCATGCACAAAATGAGGTTCAATTTTCATGTTCTTTGTGCGTGTGATATGTATGCCATAATGCTCAGGGATAGCTTTTGCGCTTTGGTTTTCATTGCGTAACGTGATGTAACGGATGGGAACATAAAGCTGCTGCAACAATCAACACAGACAAATGCTCTCAGACTTGCATGCACCAAGAATGATGAGCTCTGCCTCACTAGAGCTGTGTGATACGTACCCCTGTTTCCCACTCTTCTTAAACATAGCAGTTCCACCACCAAGAAACATGTTCCCCATATGGCTGTGTGCATCAACATCATGTGCCTAGTCACTATCAATGTAATCGTCAATGACCACAGACGCATGTGCCCTGAAGTGCATTCCGACTCGTGCTCTGGAGAAAGCATAGCACACAACATGGAGTGCACCCTCTGGATTCCACACACAAGGATACTAAGAAATATGTGCCAGGAAATTTTACCATGAATGCCACGTCTACCCTCGTAGTCATGGCAAAGTACATGAGAGAGCCGATGACTCAGAGGTACTAGGTAACATTGACTCGCTCCCCCAGCTTGGATAGGTCAAGTGTCTTGAGCAAACGTTGACCAACAAGGGTCATTATTCTCTACACAATAGGCATGGAATCAAGGAGTGACACAAACCCCTCTCTTAGGCTGTGCGGATACGCATCCTGGTGGACATGGAGAGTCCATTGACGATGATTTCACTTTTGCTCCATCCCTAGGGAAACATGAGCGGGACCCAAGTTCTTCATATTGAACATGGACTACAGCAATTTTTTCACCGCACAAACTACTCAGGTGCTAGGTGACTCAATCAAGGGATATTCGTTGTAGCCTAGGATCATGAAGAACGATGCTGAAAGTGTACTAAACAATAGTGCAGGATTGACTGTGCTGTGCTTGTACCCCCCTTTCTTGACAGTGACGGTAATCTCCTAGTTCCAGCAGCGCAGTGACTCTTTCAGGCCATAGAGGGCCTTTCACAACTGCGAATATCTGTCAATGAACCATCAATGAACCCTGGTGGCTGCACCATGTACATCTTGTCATCCAATTGTCTGTGCAAGAATGCGTTGTCTATGTCCATCTGCTCCATCTCCTAGTCATGATGAGCGACCAGGCTAAGAAGTGTTGTAGAGATGGTGTACCATCCAACTGGAGCACATGTCTCATCAAAGTTAACGCAAGGAACCTAGGAGAACCCCTTTGCCATGAGGTGTGCTTTGTACTGGTTGACCTTGCCGTCAAGTTTTTGCTTTCATCTCAACAACTTACATAAGGAAACGGCCTTGCAGGCAGGTGGAAGATCCACAAGCTCCTAGGCATAATATTTGTCTAGGACTGTGAGCTCCTCCTTCATGACCTGCTCTTAATGCTGAAGATCAGAGGAATCTTGCGCCTGTCGCACTGTGCTTGGTTATGGTGTCAAAGGAGCTGCTTCAAAGCGACGTAATACATAGTGATATCACATGACATAGATGGCTCAACAGCAGAATTGAATTCACTCGTGGTGAACGAATAGCCAAGACCTGTGCTGGGATGCACAACCTTGGTAGCAAGGCCAAGAGCATTAAGGCCAGTAGCAGGAGGCAGTGGGACTGAATGCTGAGCATTGGGGCCGATAGCATGCGTCTGAGACATGAACGGAGCCGTGTGAGAGGCCCCAGGTGAGGTAGAGCTACTGGCGCCAGAGGGAGCAGGGAGAGTGCAAATCTGCTTTCAAGGTGCAAATGGTGACACCAGTATTGTAGGCACCGGTGGGGTCATAGCCGGGAGGACAGGTGTGATTGTGACCAGATTGTGAACTGGAGGCACTGCCGACTAGATAGGAGTGAGTGTGGGAGTAGGCGACGAATGAGAGGATGCTACCATGGGAGAGAGGACAGGGGATGACGTGGAATTCTGTGCTGCTATGGCGGGAACATCAGATAGGGATGATGAGAACAAAGCCGAGGATAAAACAGGTGCTGAACACGATGAGGGTGCCAGAGACGGATCAGGCACTGATGATTCTGACTGCCCAACCCCTGAGGCCGAGACCTGCCGAGGATCCCCCTCATGCCAAAGGAGCGAGGGAGGGAGAACAAGGAGAAACAACGCTCAAGGTCACGGAGGAAGGCAGAATAAAAGAAAAGTGAATGATGTGACTCAAAGACAAGATGACAGTCTGGGTCCCAAAAGCGCCATACCCCAGACTAGGCAAAGACGTAAAGGAAGAGACACAGACAGCTGTGGGGAGATAGCTTCCCATCATACATGCCCTTAGGGAGCCAAACAGCAGCAATGAAGCCCCACACTTGAGCAGGAAAAAGGCCGGTGTGACGACCATGCCAGTGCTCAAATGGGGTGATGGATTAGGGAAGGGGCCCGTGAGGAACCCGATTCAAGATCCAGGTCATGCAGCTCATTGCCTCAAAGAAAAAGAGCGGAGAGAGAATAGAGTCTCAAAGGAGAGCACGCACGCCATCGGCAAGCGTTCAGTTCCAGCGCTCGGATGCCCCTTTTTTGGGGGGTATGTAAGGAGCAGTGAGCTCCACAAGAGTCCAGCAGATGGGAGGTGGAACCCATGGGACCCACCATGGTCATTGTGGAAAACACGCAGGAATTGTTGACAGGCACGCTCAGCTGTAGCCAGCAACAACTCAAGGACAAAACAAATGTTGTTCTTATGATGAAGAGAGAACACCCAGTCGTAGAGGGAGAAATCACCAGTGAGACAAAGAACCTAGTGACCATGCACACCAAGAAATTCATGGGGTAAAGGGCCCATGGAACATGCATACATAAACTTGAGGCGTGGAGGTAATGCATCTCAGAGGAGGAGAACGGGGTGTGATGCATTTTCCCTGAATGCATACCAGGCAGTCAGCGGAACAAGGCTGGGAAAAAAAATATGGGTCAAGACCAAGGGTGGGCTGGAGACGCAGCATGCTTGTGTCAGCATTGGTATGCACATGCCCAAGGCAAAAAATGCAGCAGATACACATGCTTGGGAGAGAGCGAGGACACAACGTGAACAAAAGCAGTGCTGCCGGAAGGGGGGACAAGCGCAAACAAAGGCACGCAATAAAGTCACTCAGATTGAACACTCTGAAGAACAAAACAGCCAACAGGATGCAGTAAGACTGAAACTCTCTCC
>SZWC01001818.1:93191-103826 GCA_023375785.1 Penium margaritaceum | reverse complement strand
GGGGGGGGGGGGGGTGAATGCCCTCCATGAAACAAGAGTCTACCCCGTGCCATGCGTCTGCCACGTGCAATGCGTCTGCCCCATGCCATGCATCTACCACGTGCAATGCGTCTGCCCCATGCCATGCGTCTTCCACGTGCAATGCGTCTGCCACCTGCCATGCACCTGCCACGTGCAATGCATCTGCCACGTGCAATGCGTCTGCCACATGCAATACGTCTTCCACGTGCAATGCGTCTGCCACATGCAATGCGTCTGCCCCATGCCATGCATCTGCCATGTGCAATGCGTCTGCCCCATGCCATGCGTCTTCCACGTGCAATGCGTCTGCCACGTGCAATGTGTCTGCCACGTGCAATGCGTCTGCCACGTGCAATGCATCTGCCACCTGCAATGCGTCTTCCACGTGCAATGCGTCTGCCACGTGCAATGTGTCTGCCACGTGCAATGCGTCTGCCACGTGCAATGCATCTGCCACCTGCAATGCGTCTGCTACGTGCAATGCGTCTGCCACGTGCAATGCGTCTGCTACGTGCAATGCGTCTGCCACGTGCAATGCGTCTGCCACGTGCAATGCATCTGCCACCTGCAATGCGTCTGCTACGTGCAATGCGTCTGCCCCATGCCATGCGCCTGCCATGTGCAATGCGTCTGCCACGTGCAATGCGTCTGCCACGTGCAACGCGTCTGCCACGTGCAATGCGTCTGCCACGTGCAATGCGTCTGCCACCTGCTATGCACCTGCCACGTGCAATGCGTCTGCCACATGCAATGCGTCTGCCACGTGCAATGCATCTGCCACCTGCTATGCGCCTGCCACGTGCAATGCGTCTGCTGCGTGCAATGCGTCTGCCACGTGCAATGCGTCTGCCACGTGCAACGCGTCTGCCACGTGCAATGTTTCTGCCACATGCAATGTGTCTGCCCCATGCCATGCATCTGCCATGTGCAATGCGTCTGCCCCATGCCATGCGTCTTCCACGTGCAATGTGTCTGCCACCTGCCATGCGCCTGCCACGTACAATGCGTCTGCCCCATGCAATGTGCCTGCCATGTGCAACGCGTCTGCCACATGCAATGTGTCTGCCCCATGCCATGTGCCTGCCATGTGCAACGCGTCTGCCACGTGCAATGCGTCTGCCACGTGCAATGCGTCTGCCACGTGCAATGCGTCTGCCACATGCAATGCGTCTGCCACCTGCTATGCGCCTGCCACGTGCAATGCGTCTGCCACGTGCAATGCGTCTGCCACGTGCAATGCGTCTGCCACCTGCTATGCGCCTGCCACGTGCAATGCGTCTGCCAGGTGCAATGCGTCTGCCACGTGCAATGCGTTTGCCCCATGCCATGCGCCTGCCACGTGCAATGCGTCTGCCACCTGCCATGCGTCTGCCACGTGCCATGCATCTGCCACCTGCTATGCGCCTGCCACGTGCAATGCGTCTGCCACGTGCAATGCGCCTGCCACGTGCAATGCGTCTGCCACCTGCCATGCGTCTGCCACGTGCCATGCATCTGCCACCTGCCATGCGCCTGCCACGTGCAATGCGTCTGCCACCTGCCATGCGTCTGCCACGTGCCATGCATCTGCCACCTGCCATGCGCCTGCCACGTGCAATGCGTCTGCCACCTGCCATGCGTCTGCCACGTGCCATGCATCTGCCACCTGCCATGCGCCTGCCACGTGCAATGCGTCTGCCACCTGCCATGCGTCTGCCACGTGCCATGCATCTGCCACCTGCCATGCGCCTGCCACGTGCAATGCGTCTGCCACCTGCCATGCGTCTGCCACGTGCCATGCGTCTGCCACGTGCCATGCGTCTGCCACGTGTAATGCAAACCTTTGAACCCAGGGCGGTTGGGGGGCACGGATTGCACCATGCCCGCGGCTCTCCATGGATCACGCGGACCTCAAACACCCCCCAGATGCAGCAAAGGCTTCACGGCGCATGGCATACAACAAAAACCCTGATGGCCAATCCGTCAATGGACCACTCAGGCTTGGCAAACCCCTCACCTGGGCTGCTATTTACTGGGATGACACCTAATGCGATGGGAGGGGGCACTGGCTGACAGGCTCGCATGAACGGGGGCCTGTACTAGAAGCTATTGGGACTCGAGAGTCTCAACAACCATCTGCTCAAAAGCTCATCGCGACGATGGAGGAGCTACAGAATGCATGCGCAGGAAGCAGAGCTCACCGAGCGGAATAAGAAACTCTCAAGTGGACCCCAAATCAGGCTAGCACTCCCTGAGTGGTTTGACGATTCAGATGTGGCTGAAGAGTTTGGAGGTGTACTTCACCGCATACGGGGTCAATAACAGGCAAAAGAAGGCTGAACTTGTGGCCTCAATTTTGCGTGGCAGGGCTCTGACTTGGTGTCCCAGTTAAAGTACATTCAATGGAAGCAAGAGTCAAACCAAGCAAAATAAACTGCTCACACAATGCTCTCACTCTGTTGGCCGTAGACGTTCCACCTCTCGAGCCGATCGATCAGTCATGGCAAGATTTTCTACATACACTAGAAAGCTGGAAGAAGGTCATGCACGCCATCTTTGGAAGCCAATTATGAAGAAAATTATGGAGTCAATGATGTAGCTGATGATGCAGCTGATGATGGAGCCGATGATGTAGTCGATGATGCAGCTGATAGTGCAGCCGTTTGTACCTCTCGTGCACTTCATGCTTCCACAGTCTGCAGCACCAGTTCTTGCACCCGAGTGGGCACAATGCATGTACACCGGCATGGCGACAACACAGGTCTCATCTCCACCGCCTTAGGGTGCTGGATGGCTCCCCAGAATAGAGCTGCAGCCCCCTGAGTTGACAGTGGTGCCGCAGGTAGCAGGTCAGCGGCTCGGTCACATGCACATCACTACATCTCATGCACTGCCCATGCACGAGTGGTTGTATGACACAGCATCAACTCATCACACATAACATCATTGCCAGTTGTTCACCTCATTGTACGCCAGACATGATGTTGATGGGGTGAAGAATGGGTCGGGGGAAGCGCTTGCTGTGGAAGGTGTGGGGACTATGGCTGTTCAGGCACCAGGGGGGGTGCTGTGGCTGAGTGGTGCGTTGTATGTCCCGAAGTTGAAGGTGAATCTGTTGGTGGGAGGACAACTAGACCGACAATAGAATGTTTCCACTGTAAATGAAAAGCAACGATGCATGATCTTTGATGCCTCAGGGTCCTTGCTGGCTGATGGACCATTGCATGATGACATGCTGTACAGAATTACTCTCTTTCCTCCTGTCCCCTCAGCCTGAGCACAAACGCGTTTCACAACCACAGTTGATGAAAACCACACTGATCTCATTCACCATCGTCTCGCACACATCAACGCGGCACTGGTTTCTGACCTCATGAAGCATTCCCGTGCACACGGAATCCTACCCACTGACTGTCAACATGGTCTGCAACCAAGAGCATGTCTTGAGTGTTATGAAGGGAAGTCACACAGGCAGACCTTCCCCACCTTGGATAGGGAGAGCACTTTTCCTCTCGCACTGGTTCACGCCAATGTCACTGGGCCCATGCCCATGACATCCATGCAGTATAGATCAGTGTATGTCTTGACCTTGACTGACAATTACAGTCGTTTTTGCCGGGCTTTCTTGTTGAAGACTAAATCAGATGCTCAGCATGCCATTGTTGACTGGATAGCATTTGCGGAATGCCAAAGAAAGCAAAGGTTGCTGAAGTTGCACACGGATAGAGGCGGAGAATTCCTTGGATCTCTTGCCTCTGAACTCAAGGCAAGGGGAATAGAACATCAAACCAGCCTCCCTATATGCACCAATAAAACGGGGTTGCAGAGAGATGGCATAGGACCTTGGGAGATGCCTCGCGTACCCTTCTTGGGGAGTCTGGTCTGTCCTTTGGGTTTTGGGAAGAGGCTGTCAAATACATCACATGGGGTTTGGAACCGCATTCCTCAGGGTCCACTGCCCAAATCAGTGACGCCCTGGGAGCGCTGGTTTCAAGAAAAGGCCGACTTGAGACCGGCACGGGTCTTGGGAACAATGGCTTGTGTGTAGTTAGCTCAACCTCAAGGAGATCACAAACTCAGCCCACGTGGCAGATGGTGTGTGTTTGTGGGAGTGTCCCATGCCTCCAAGGCATGGAGGTTCTGGGACCCTACTACGCACTGATTCATTGAAAGTCGAGATGCAGCCTTTCTTGAACACATGCCATACAAGACATTTTGTACCATACGGCATGGCCCGCATATTCCCACTCCACACCACTACCCGTATGTGAGTGTACCTGTCTTTGTGCCTCGTTCCGTGCACCACACCTCACCTGTTGCACGACAGTCGCATGGTGCACCTGTGGGATCCCCAGTCCCCACAGATCTGTTGATACCAACTGACCTAGCAAGCACAGCATCAGACACAACACTCTCGCCACCTGGTTTGTCACCAGCTCCTCCAAGAGAGAGTGAGATCCAGTCTCTTCCAACAGTCCCTGAGCCTATTCTTCATTCTGCAAGAAATATGGCACAAGTGGACTACAAATAGTTCAACACACTGTTGGACCTGCCTCTGTGGACTCCACTTCTGTAGAACCTCTCGCACTGACAGAAGCAAGGGAACGGTCAGATGCAATACAGTGGGAGAAAGCCATGGTGGCCGAGTTGAATGTATTACTTGAACATGATGTGTATTAGCTCGTGCCTCTGCCCCCAGGATGGAAAGCAATTGATCTATAGTGGGTTTTCAAACTCAAGAGAAACCTGGCAGGCATGATTGAAAAAGACAAGGCTCGTCTGGTTGCGAATGGGTTTCATCAAATTCGTGGACAAGATTTTACAGACACGTACGCCCCCGTCGGCAAGTATGGCACCAGCCGCACCTTGCTGGCCATGGCGGCACACGGCGATTGGGAAGAACATCAAATGGATGTGAAAAACGCCTTCTTGAATGGTCCCCTTGAGGAGGAACTCTATGTCAAACAACCAGAAGGGTTTGAGGATGGAACTGATCGTGTATGGCTGTTGTTGAAGGCGCTGTATGGACTGAAGCAAGCTCCCAGGTGCTGGAACAAAGATATCCGGCGTACTCTAGCACTTGGAGGTTTCTCCCAAAGCATCTATGATCATTCTCTGTTCTTGCGGTGGCAGGGAACAGAGCCTATTTCATTGCTTGTCTATGTGGAAAATCTGTTGATCCTTTCCCCTTCATTTTTGCTCATCTCACAGACAAAGTCACTGCTCACTGCGCACTACCGCATGACTAGTCTTGCTGAGGCACACAGCTTCCTAGGCATGACCATCACACGAGACAGATCTGCACGCACGCTGACCCTGCATCAAGTACGCTTTGTTGCTCATCTGACTGCACGCTTTCACCACCTTGTCCAACACTTGCCTCGGCGACAATTACCCATGAGTCCAGACGTCTATGCACATCTGCTTGACGCACACACCACAGACTACGGACTTGACAGTGATCCAACACTCTAAAGACAGATTACAGGCAGTCTCTCGTACTTGGCATCCACAACACGACTTGAAATAGCATGTGCTTTCAACACCTTGGATCAGTTCATCCAGCAACCCCGCAGTACGCATCACAAGGCCTTGTTGAAATTGCTGCGCTATGTGTTGGACACAGCTGAGGTTGGTCGCGTTATCTCTTCCTTTGCAGCACCTCTGTTGGACGGGTGTTGTGGCAGTGATTATGCCCGCGATCGTGCTGCACGCAGTTGAGGGGTTTTTTTGTGTGTGGCGGATGGCCGTCTCATGGAGGAGTACAAAACAGTTGTGTGTGGCACGCAGTGTGGCTGAGGCTGAATACATGGCACTGGGTGAGGTTGCATGCAAAGCCATATGGCTCGGACGATTGCTTGAGGAATTGGGTTTGACTGTGCATGCCACACCACTGTACAACGACAGCTTAGCAGAACGACGGACTGCAGCAAATGGCGGTGTACTGTACCCATGCACTAAGCATATCAGTGTTGAGCATCACATTGTATGAGAAGCAGCTGAAGCATGGGTTGTTCAAGTGTGTTCCATTGTGGGTGACGCTCAATTAGAAGACTTCCTTACCAAAGCCCTTCCCTCCTCAAACCTCACCTCCCAACTTCACCAACTTGGCTGCATGCCTACGGCACTCACATCCGAGGGGGTATGTTAGTCCGTGTACATATTCTTGTCTTGTGTATGGATGTGAGTGCGCAGGGCATGCCGGCCATGAGAGTGGAGACGACACATGATGAGCGCGTGCTTCACACGCTTCAGACGCAGCTTCCATATGCTGCAGCTCGTGACTCACGTGCCTCGGTTTCAGCTCAGTCGCATGCCCATGCTACTTTCTTCCTCTCTTGGTGTTACAAAACCTAGATTAGACCTTGACTCTTTCGTGAGATACATGATGAGTTTACAGATAAACCTAGATTAGACCTTCAACTTTGCATGACGTAGGATAGATTTTCCCTCGAAGGGCAGTCAACCAACAAATTGGTCCAGGGGCAAGTTTCGCCCTCAATTAGCTAGAGCAAGCTCTCTTGGCTGGCGAGTGAGCTTGCTGCCTGCCAAGTCGAGCAAAGCACAAAACGTGTGCTTCGCTCCCACACCCTCTTGTCTGTTCACACTCGACACTTAGTGTCAAAACGGAAGCCATGGCTGAGACTGTTTTTGACCTAGCTTCTTCCACACTTCACCGTTGAAAGTGATTCAACTTGCATTGTGAAGGTCATGCACCCACACAATGTGTCTTACCCACATGAAATGTATCACAAATGCATTACATCTGATGTCCAATGTACATCTCAATGTTTTGATGTTCGATGCGCATCTAGCAACATATATGTCAAGTAGCCCCATTTCCACCAATGTGAGGCAATGAGGTGTGTTACAATTTGGTGAATTTCCTCTTATTGGGGAATTAAACTCAGTCCTGCTCTGAAAACTTCTCAAGTACCCCCAGAATTTTCACTCCTCTCATTGGCCAAAAAAATCAGAAATCTTATCAATGTTTATATGTTTCTAGTGGAGGTGTACATTGTTATTCTTCACGGAAATGACCTTATCAAACTGAAGCTTTTCATCCGTTAACATTTCCTTTCTCCATGATAAGAATTGTGGTTTCAAAGGTCACCTGTGGTTCCAGTCTCCACAGCCACATGAAAACCATGTTTCCTTTTCAGCACTTCAACTGCTGAAGTTAGCTATTGATGCAGGTGGTCATTTAGGTTGTTGATTGCTGAAATCTCTTCACATACGGTGCTTTCATCCTGGCATGTTGTCCCAAATCCTTAAATGCTGATCCGGTTTCTATTGGCAGTGGAAGTGGGATCGCCAATAACACCAGCTTTCCAACAGGGATAGGTGGCTGGATTTTAGTGGACAAGCATAAATGGTTCCAAATCCTGCAACCACTGCTTCAGTTACTTCCTCAGAGCTCTCAAGCCTACATTCTTGCTCTCCTTTGTCTCCCTCCATTGGCAAAATCCTCATCACATACTGTTTTCATCTTTGGGTGCACTTGCTCCCAGATACTAATGTGGTTCTGTAGTTTGCAACCTCCGAGGAACCGGAGATGTACCGAGGACTTGTGCAATCTATTTGAATAGGTTGAAAGAAATAAGATTTACCTCTGGAAATTCTGCTCTATGACTCAAAGAGTTACATGAATGGAAGTTTCATGGTTCACAAGGAGAATGTAGAGAAAGACATGTGTTCAATCATTGGGGAAAATTCATCATTTTAAGGGAAAACAAAAATAGAATGACACGTGAAAAGAGTTGGAACATTGACTTCTTCAATGAAGAAAAAGGGATGTGTGAAAAACCTGAGGTCTGATGCAGTCAGCTGGTGTAACTCCTGCAGTGTTGTGGCCTTACTCGTCGATTCAAAAGCTTCATGAAGGTTTTTTATCAGTGAAAAACATTCATTGTGAAACATTGAGAAGAAAACTCCCAAATTTTATCACTCTGCAAAGGTTAATGAAGTTTACATAAAGTCACTTGAAGTCATTAAAAAAATCAGACAAGTCCTTGTCTCAAAACTTTATCATTCTTGGCCTCGGTTAGCCAAAGATGTACTTAAAGGAATGGACGACTTGTGTGCATCGGAAACATAACACTCCATCCCCTTTTTCCAACTTGGAGATGGGGGATGATAATCCTGCCTGCCACATTCTCCCAAGTCTCTCTACCTGCATCATCACAGGAGATCCAAACCAATCAATAACTTAGATTCTGAAAGAAAGCTGACGTGTAAGAATAGTGAGACATGAACTACTTGTAGAATTAATCTACAAAACTATGTCAACATATTCAATGATTTATTTTTCCATTGTATCCGAGAGAATTTTTCATTATAGATGATCAGTGAACGAAGACCTCTCCCTTTTCCCCTTGTCACAAAAAAATCATCACCACTCCCATCATTTGAGAGCCAATTCAAATCTACCCAATGTTTCAAGGACAATGTGAAAACTTCCATAGGATTTATTGAGTTTTAATGTATGGGTGGATTTCCCACATTGAGCAGAGATTTTACTCAAGCTCCTGTGCTCTTGATACATTACATCATAACAACAGATTCACTTTTTTTTGTAAACCTTTTTTTAATGGTTCCATGAATGATAAAATGCATAGACCCTATGAAAGAGCGTAGAATGTTTGTTCCTGAAACATCTGGTCAAACGTTTCTTTCATTGTAAGTAGGTCAAAATCTCCGACTCACCACTTGGTCGAGTGACGGAATCTACGCGGAGTATGGTCTTCTAGAAATGTTCTTGTGCTGCAGAGGACACGAATTCCACGTGAAAAATTTGGTGTCCTTGTACAATACAAAATCATAGGAATCTACTCCAATCGACCACGCTCAAAGTTTTCACTAGAATGCAGAGAAGATAAATCATAATATTACACTCATTCTAGGTACTATACAATACTATCCACTGAAAGGTTACATTATCTCTAGCCTTGGCATGGTGTGGGACTTGCACTCTTGGCTTCGTTGGTTCTCCCATCATCTCTCAGCATGATCCCGTCAATATTCTGCATGCATGTGTAGGAAGAATTTGGACTTCCTGACATTATTTAGACAAAGAGAGAGTTGCTTTATCAAGACCCTTCTGTTGATGTCCCATAATGTATGCCCTCTCTTCTGATCTAATACTCATCATACATGTTCAAGGGTTCCATGACTAGCCGGGATTTTGTAGAATGAACAAGGCAAAATCATGTCAAGAAGTACCTCAGCCCTAATCCATCCAAGAATGATGCTCTTGTGCTGGTTTGGCACGTGGTATGTGGGTTTTGTTGCGAGACATGATGGATTCACTTCATTATCGTCAGAAACGATGAAAACACTCATAAAACTCTACCTGGTAGAGGAGACCATGAAAAGGTGTGCTTCATCCGATTTTTGATCTGTTGGAGGCGTTAGCAGGGAGAATGATTGCTTAGAAATATCTACAAGGAATATCTGTTTGATTTGTATGCAAGAGCACAATGTTACTATTGCTCAAGTATTGAGATCCATGAACCAGTGGTACCTCAAAAGTTTATTGAGTGAAAGGATTTTCATAAATTTCAGAACCCAATGTCTCTTGACACATACATGTAAAACATTTTTTATCCTTTGGGTAAACCTCTGGTTACTTGGAAATCACCTTGTGATTAATTATGAATCATCTTCATTTTTCATGAATAACTTCTTCTTAAGTTCATACCTTTACCTCTTCTGTTTCATGCAAAGTCCACAGTTAAATTATGTTTTGTTTCACAGCAATGTCACACGAGGCATACCTTTTACTTGTTCTTCAATGAACTCCTGGTGGATGGCAAGAAAAAGAACATAAACACACACACACATGTATATACATATACATATATGTATATATATATGTATATATACATGTATGTTTCATTTAAGTTCATTCATACTAGTAGAATGTTTGTGCAAATACATACAATATTGTTGTTCTTCTATGCCCCATGGCCACTGCTATGGGTTGACGGACAGGTTGGGCATGCACTGCTCCCTTGGAGTAAGTCCCCCAAACCTTGTTCGTGGTGCAAGTCCAAGCGAGACACCAGAAGTATAGCGCAACGGATAGCATGTTGGACTTAGGGACAACAGGTCCTGCGATCGAGCCTTGATGTGCGCAGGAGGTTTTTTGACCTTCTAGCACAGGGGAAGTTTCTTAGACATTTCTCCATGCATGAGGAGAGTGCGCCACTTGGCGGTCAGTGGATGCGCCAATTGGCGGACTGGTGAGGTGGTTTGGAGTGACCACCCCAAAAGTGTCACTGCCCACACACCTTAGAAGCCAGGCCTAGGACTATATGTACCAGGCTCATTCCTCATTCTAATTACACAATCTGGCCTTAGATGCTCCTCACAGAGTTGTCCAACTAAGGAACAGTATAAAGAAGACACTGGTTGGTCTAAGCCCCAGGAGTTAGTCTTTGACTAGCACCTCGCGCGAAAGTGACCAAGTGTTAAGTGGACACAGTTGCTAGCAAGTGATTGCCTAGGAACTGCTCAGTGTGGAACCGTGATCCTGAGGGTGATATCTTCTCCTAGCTGAAATGCTAGGAGCGGACGGCAGGTGCTATTGTGTCGGCCCTGTTTTCTAGTCCGTTTGCCTCAGGCCGGTTGACA
>SZWC01001818.1:9388-76266 GCA_023375785.1 Penium margaritaceum | reverse complement strand
AAGGAAGGCTCGGTGTCATAGAGTCTCTTGAGTCCAACGTGAAACATGGATGGAAGTGAGCTTTTAGAGCCGCATTCAGTTTCCTTGACTTATAATTCAAGATCTGGTTTTTGTGAGCTTCCATTGAAAGCTGTATTCTATTTAAAAATACATTCATGAACAAATAAATTCATTTGTCAATTTATTCTATGCAAAATGTTTGTCCATTGATCCGATTGTATCAGTGATCTTGACTGGCCAATGGAAGCAATTGGCGAATACGTTCACATCCAAAATATTGAGAGAATACTGTTAGGAAACAATAGCAAGAATCATTTAAGTACAAATGCATCCTGAACATTGACACGATGTGCAAGAATCTTGTCTCCTTTGTGAGAATCTTGCCCACATCATTCACGTGAGCAAGTTTTCCGGCAGAGTGAAATTCCGATCTTCCAGTCAATTCAATAATGTGATTTATGTAAAACAGCACGTATGATGTTTTCTGATTCTTGTTCCACTTGCGCATCTAGAAATTCAATTTCATACAGTGCATTACTTTATTTGAGCACACAATATGCCATGTACTGTAAAAATTATACCAGAATTTCAAGGAGCTTGCTTAAAACTTTCTTTACACATTGAGTAGTAATATGACGTATTTAGCCTTAAGCTCTCTGATTGTTTGTGAAGTTTTAGGAGGTGGATTGATGAAAATCTCCTACACTCTTATGATCATTCTTGCAATATTCTTGTACTTGTAAGATTGTGAATCACATTTCAAAAGATAGAATGTTACAATCCATGCATGCAGAATTGTACATTCCCATCTTCTAGGAATTACAAATGCCTTCTCTCTCCCATTCAACTATGTGTTCCATGGAATTTTTTCCATGACATTTTTGTGATTCAAACATATTTGAACATTCAAGCCATGTTGGAGGGATATCGTACCTAACCATCCATTACATCTATTTGAAGTTCTTACAAATTTCCTTCAATGATGTGCACTCTTACAACTGTATATTTTATAGGGGTTCAAGGCTATTCCAAAGGACAGAAGGCGGAAACATAGTGAGACATCAGGGAGAGTGACGGAAGATAGAGTAACTGTGTTAATGATGCAACAAGTTTGTTCCATGCTCTTTATCAAGTGGAACTGCTTCAGCAACCTTCAGTTTCAGTTTTTCATGTCAACAACTAGCTATTTCCACCAGGATGTGCAGACCATCACCCTGTCAACTAGATAGCCTGCAGTCCAATATTGGTTGCTGCGATGTGTAGAGACTGAAGAGGACCTGTCTTGAGTCACCCCCTTGGTGGTAGAGGAACCACAGGTGCAATCCGAGGTAGATAACGGTGAGCAGTGACACATATGAGCTGAGACCTGGCTACAAGAGCAGTTCTAGTAAACTCACACCAATCTGGCACCGCAAATGGGGGACCTCATTGATTTGGAGTGCATGGAGAGTGGATGCAGCAGGGCCTCCCATAGGTCCCGCAGCACTCAGCAGCAGTAGATAATGAACATCACACACGAGGAGAAATTCAGAGAGGTGAGAAATATGGTCAAGCTCCTAGAGGATCCTCAATGCCAGCTGACAGGACAGGTGTAACGATGTGGCGTCTTATCGAGACGCGCCCTGGAACACACCAAGGAAGGGAAGCAAAAGGAGGATACCATGCAGCCAGATGGACCTTTAGTCCCATGGGCTTTCGCAACACAGAAGTTAGAGGAAATGACTGCAGGTTTCTGCTCTCCTGGTGTACCAGTCACAGCGGCGGTTTGACGTGATGTAGCAAAGCTAAGTGTCAGCCACGCAAGCTTCTGCACCCCCTGTTCCTGGCACACAAAAGCAGCAGCAAGGAGTGATGTAGCCTGGCAGGAATAACTACCCACATTTTTTTCTCTGCCTGTGTACCAGTTTCCATGAGAGGTATATGCTGTGCAGCAGAGCAGAGAATCAGTCCCGCCAGCTTCCACACCCCCTATTCCCAGCCATTTAGAACCAATCACCCCAAATTCATACATTCCTGAAATAGTGTACAGCACATGTCAGTACACGGAAGAAGATATCATGAAGTCTCCTTTTGTCCTATTACCCATGAATGGAAGATGGTAAGGACCATCCTTATCAAACATCTCTTGATGCCTTCATACACATTCAGAAGAACAGTATCTTACCATGACTGTGATATCCTAGAGGTTTCCTATATTCCAAACTGTAAGTTAGAAAGTGACGACGGCTCTTTGAAGGTTTTTTTTTGGAGTTTCCTAAATTCTTCTTTACTGAAATTATATAGAAGTGACCATGTAATAACATTGAAAGAGTTCTTGAAACTTTGCTAAATGAAATGATATATGGTTGAATGTGTACAAAACAACATGAAAACATGTGTAAATAGTGCCTGTTTCTATTCGAGATCATTGTACATTTTCCTATAAGATTGCAATGTTTCTTGGATGCCTACATGACCTGGTTCTGGCCCAATGTATGCTGAGTGGGCTTTCTATGACGTCTTCCGAGAGTGAAAAGATCTATAAATGAGATATGATGCTCTTTGGCCCTGAATGAGACATCTGCTGATTTCATTAACTTTGTGTTTTTCTCCGCTCACATTGCTAAAGCACCACAAAGTGTATACAAGGAGTGGGTGGGGAGGAGCACGGCATTTTGCACCATATCCACATCGATTTTGCACGAGTAATTTTCCGTGTAGGATGCATCTATGAAGGTTCCTGATTGCACTTGTGTACAATATTCTTGGAAATTAGCCAGGCAGAGTGCGCACTTCCATGTGCACCCTAGATATACATTTCTCTGGTGGAGGGAGTGGGGGGATCCAGTTCCGGGTCTTTACCCCCCCCCCCCCCCCCCCCCTCTCCCCCCTCCCTCCCCCAAGTGAAGAGTGCACACGGAGAGTGGACGCGGAAGTGCTTGTCACATAGCACATGAGAAGCATGAACATCTAAACCAGTGTTGATGTACAAGAGGACCAGAGAGACCATCGATTTATTTGAATCGACTGTTGATGCCAACCAAGGTCTTTTTTTGACAGCTCGAAATTGAACTTGGGGCTTATATCAATCGAAAAGAATATGTTTTTTCAAAAATCGTCGGATCTATGCGGATGAATTCATCAGATGACAATCAGTCATGGGTCAGGAACTATTCACTGCCGGATTATCGTCTACAATTGATCTCAGCTAATGGCGAGATCTGAAACATGGCAGCACATGTGTGTCGCCAATCTTACAAGGAATTGCACGCCGGTACACCGGAAGCAAGGCCTTCCTTTGTCTGTCATTTCACCAAATTTGTTTACACATAATGATGTCAGCAATGAGATGACGAGACCTCTCCAAAGCCGTTGGATCCTCTAACTGAATGGAGGTCGACTATCCAGATTAACATAGAGATGATATTGTGTTATTGACTTTTACCTTGGCATACATTCATAAAGAGATGTATATGGAGATTATTTGTGCACTACTGCTAACCACCATCATTTGATGTTTTGATCCAACAGCTAACATGTGTTCTTGGACAACATCATAAAATACATAGACAAACAGTCAGTCACAATAGAATAAAATCAAAGACAGAAAAAGTGTTATGGTCATTTGTCAAAACAGATCCTCATTCTAATGGCAATAAGGCAAGAATACAACATGTGCAAAGGAAAACACAACCTCTACCAGGTACCTGCCATTCACCAGTATTCATTGTGCGTACAACCATTCTGCGCACAATCGGACACACAGTGATCTGCATGAGCCTTGTTTGATGTCTTAACTGCCGCCTGAGCAAAAGTCAAAGAATAAAACTGAAAGGGGCTAGAATTTGCACCACAATTCATTCATGTTATTGCAAATACGTAGCAAGAATTTAGAATAATAGGAAATAAACAGAACTAACTAGTAACATGCTGAAGTATCATAACACGTCTGATTTCTTATCATGCATGTTGAGTGTAGTATATGAGCTCTTAGAAATTTGTACATTAGAGGAAAGAGTATTATATGTTATTTTTGTATACAAAAACAAGGAATATGTTCAAAATATGTTTGTGAATACATGGGCGTTGCTTGAATACATGTTTTTTTTTGCAAATTTCTAGATGTTAAGACAAGATCACACCTTTAAAAAACCTACAATAACTCCTTTTTACACCTCCATATGCACGTTTCACATACAATTTCATGTACCAATGTGTTCAGTCCCACCTACCTCTCACCTTATGCACAGAATACAACAAACTAGTTTGTTTTTGTATTCTTATCACACTCATCTACTTATGCACTCCCTCCATACAAACACAACCTTAGAATGAAATAATTCAGTCCACAAGTGTATACCTCCCCACACAACTCACACAACGGGCCAAAAATCTCCACTTACACTCCCCTGATACACTTTCCACCCCCAGACTGCCTAAAACATTACTCAAACCAAAGTACACAAGTGTAAATCTCCACCGAAAGTCCACACATCCAGCCATAAACCTCCACTTACACTGCCCACATACACTTCATACACATAACCACCACTCACCAAAATGCTCAAAACCAACATAAAAAGTAAATTGTTGTACACATAACCCACATATTTGGGAATATATCTCCAATTACACTCCCCAAAAACACTTTCCATCCCCACCCCTCCTTCCCCCCTCCCTCGACCATCCACCAGAAAACAATCTTAAACACATCACTCAAACATATATACGCTACACTACAACTTTAAACGTAACCCATACACCCAACCATACAATTCCACTTACAATCCCAAAGTAAAACTTCTACCCCCACAACCCCCCTCTCCCACCTCATCCAACGACCTCAAACAAAACCTCAAACATATTTCTCAAAACAATATACAAAAGTAGACATTTCTACGTGAAACCCATACACCAAGCAATGTCCCTCCAGTTACTCGCCACAGACACTGTCCAACCCTTCCCCCTCCATCACACCACCACTTACCACATCATTCAAGTCAATATAAACAAGTTCATATTTCTACACATGACCCATAGACAACCGGCCATACACCTCCACTTACACTCCCCTCATACACTTTCCACCCCCAACCCCCCTTACACCCCCTCCCCCTCCCCCTGCTCAACCACTACCAACCTACCTCAAACACATCACTCAAAGCAATGTTCACACCTATACATTTCCAAAAACAGTCCATACACCAAGCCATGTATCTCCACTTACACTCCCCATGAACATATTTCTCCCTTTCCCCATAAAACTAACCACCATCCACAAATTACTCAAAACCAGCACAAACATCCACACACACACACACACACACACACACACAAACACACACACACACACACACACACACACACACACGCACACACACACACACACACACACACACACATACACACACACACACACACACACACACACACAAACACACCAATACACACAGATACACACACGCACATGCACACACACACACACACACACACACACACATACACACACACACACACACACACACACACACACACACACACACACACACACACACACACACACACACACACACACACACACACACACACACACACACACACACACACACACACATTTACAGTTCAATACACAATCCATATATCTGGAAATACATCTCCACATACACCTCCACCCCCTACATTGCCCATTCACCACCAAGCAACCGTAAACACAGCAGTCAAAACAGTATACACAAGTACAAATTCCTATACACAACCCAGACACTCTACCATACAACTTCACTTGCAATAACCACATGTAATTTCTACCCCCCATAACCTCCCTCTCTCACTCCACCCACCGACCACCATTTAACCCCAACACATTAGTCACACCAAGATACACAAGTACACATCTCTACACAAAACCCACACAACCAGCCATACACCTCCACTACCTCTCCCCACATACAATTTCCACCCCTTCCCCATCCACGTAAACACCACTCCCCAAATCACTCATAACAACAGAAACAATTGTATCTCTCTGCACACAACCCAGATATCCAACCACACACCACCATTTGCACTCTCCGCATGCACTTTCAGCCCTTCCCCTCTCCCATCTGCCCAACCACGACTCATCAAATCTTTAAAGCAAATTTCCTTGCAAGTACCTTGCATGGAATCTTCCTCGTGTACCAGAAAACATTGTACACAGTTCACCTTGTGCATGAAAGCACGTTTATTAACTATACATCTTCCCAGAACACAACAGCAGCATTGGGGAGCAGTGCATCCTGGCGGGAATCACTACCCCGCATGTTTCCACTAACCCTGTGTACCAGTTGCAGAGACAAGTGGACGCCATGCCACAAGGTAGGGAGCCGGTCCCGCCAGCTTCCGCTCCCCCTATTTCCAGCACACAACAGCAACAGCAGGGAGTGACGCAGCCTGGCAGGAATCCCTACACGCAGGATTACACTCTCCCGGTGTACCAGTTTCAGCGGCAAGTGGACGTGATGCAACAGGGCGGATGACCAGTCTGGCCAGATTCCATGCCCTCTATCCCTAGCACAAAGAGCAGGAGCTAGGAGCGATGCAGCCTGGTGGGACTCAGTCACCACAGCATTCTGTGTACCCTGGATACCAATATTGCCCACAGATGGCCGTGATGCTGCAGGACGGAGAGTCAGTCCCACTGGATTCCACAACCCCCCCTCTCCATAATACGCAGCAACAACACCTAGGAGTGATGCAGCTTGGCAAGAACTCCGTGCCTGGCTCTGCACCACCATCCTAGAACTGTACCAAACAATCGTCCCCATCATAGCAGCGAGGACACAATCTTTGGGCGCTGCTCATCCCCCAGATTCCGAATTCTCTTTCCAGCACTATCTCACCCTAACGCAGGGATCCTACCTGTAAGATGAAATGAAAACCCATGGGTTTCTCACCCTGAGGAATTCCACGTCATCGTATCAGGGCCCGCATCGTCAGGCAATACTTGTGCAGAACATCAGAGCAGTGAGCGGAATTCACCAACGACAACATGTAACATGTCCGCACCTGCCTCCATCCCACAGAATGCAGCACAACAACAAAAGCCAGCCACAGCATGCAATAATCACGCAACTCCCAGGATGGCTAACCCACCAGCTTCATTAGACCAGCAGTTGACAGCAGCAAACACAACCACTGAGCTTGCCCCACTCAACGTTCATATACCTGCCTGCAAACCCATCTTCTATGATGCCCCTAACTGGGACATATCCTCCGCAGCAATAGTAGACGGGCCACGCTCTTGGGACTGTTGCACCACTCCATTCACAGCCAGCAAGTTTGGTAAACCCAAAACCTCAGGGCAATTTGATTCCAAGTGGACTCGCGTATGCAGCCACACCTCTAGTGGGTCAGAGCTGGACCTCTCATAGACTCTCCCATACCAGAAACAGGCCTTCTCTTCCATAGGTGGGCCAAGTTTCCCCTCGCCGCATCACCCGAATCCGATGATTATGACAAAACTCTCATCAGAACAAAGCCAACACTACTTGTACCCTTGGCAAGGGATGTAGGCCACTCCTAGGAATAATCTTTCCCAACGCGGGCCAACACAAGTGGGGATAGCCAGCACTGGAATCCCTCCACAGGGACATCCGCAACAATATCTGAGCAGAATGCCACTGGGTACATCTCACATCTCATAGGGCAACATATAAGCCCCAACTCAGACCTAGATCATAGCTGGTTCCAGTAATCGCAGCATGGTATCTCTCCTGCAATTCATCAGAACAGACTGTGCACATCTTCCATGACTAGACGCCTTCAAAGGAGCTCCGGGTGAACATCATTGGCAGTGGTTGGATCAGATTGGTCTCCAGGACAGCATAGGGTGCATTCTTGTTGATCTCCTGCAGACAAAATCAGAAATCCACGTACAGGGAGCCATAGAAGATTGGTAAGACACGTGGAAACCATTTGCCACGAATGAAGATTTTGTGAATGCCCTCATTGGATGGTTCAAGCTTCTCATCAAGGAAGAAGCATTGTCCAAGATCAAAAAAGATGTCATGAACCCAGGCAATCACATATAGTGGTATCTAGACCACACATGTCAACCCGTGGAAGTGCCAATCCCTCCAAAAAGCAGCAGATGCAACCGACAGATACAAGAAGCTCCACACAACCAAGTAAAACCAGGTACCGGCGGGAGCAGCACCGGCAGGCGGAGGAGCACGCGCACACCCTCAACATCCAAAAGCACCTTATGATTGCGGCATCTATGAACATCTGCAAACTCATTGTCCACATGTTCATCGATGCTGTCAGGACCATCCTCCACTGGCGCAGCTCCCAGGTGATCAACGGTGGCATCAGTATGGCACAAAATGTGACCGGCCATGAAATGGCAATGGAAAAAATCAGCAGCAACATTGTTTGTACCAGGAACATGCTCCAAAAGAAGCTGCAGAAGTGGCTCTTGCTCTGCAAAGCTGGACGTCAGGTCTTCATTCCATGCTATCCACATGCATACAAACTCCATTCCCAAAAAACTGTTCCTGACCCCCAAAGGACTGTATGTGTTAATGCGCATGCCTTTTGGCTTTTGCAATGTAAGAACCACCATCTAGCGGCTTATGGATGCGACACTGTGCCACATCCCCAATTTCATTTCTTACATTAATGACGCATTGGTGCCCACACCTTTGCAGAACACCTCTCCTCCCTGGATGAGGTGTTTACTGCACTCCGCCGTACAATCCTGAAGCAAAAAGCAGAAGAATACATCACTGGCACTGGTAAGATGAAGTTCCTAAGGTTTTTCATGAGTACAAAAGGCATTGCCACTGATCCATAGGAAATCATGGCGGTTAAAGAATGGAATAAAAAAATCTCAGCTGCACAAGTGAAAATATTTCTTGGCTTCATCTCCTCCTACCATTGATTTTTCTGCGACCGCACTAAGTTTTTCGGACCCCCACAGCAGCCTACACATCAGGATGTGGATTTCCTTTGGACAATGGGAGGAGATCAAACCTCGCCTTGGAACAACACCTATTGTTGAGTTTTCTTGGCTTCAATCTCCGCTTTACCATCACCACTAGTTGGTCTTGGGAAGGCCTCCAGGTCATCCTGCCGCAAGAAGTAGAAAAAAAAAGTGTAGCGGATGATTGCGTACGTAAGATAGGCCATCATTGACACGGCAAGCAAGAACCAGCCAGTCAAGGGAAGGTCAAGGCTCTCCTCCTCCAAGGTTACCACATATGCATCAATTATCAGCCGACATGAGCAAACTGACATGCAAATTCCCTGAGCCGTCTTCCACATGAAGGATGGCCAGATCCAACCAGTGATCTTGGGGAGCAGGACAACCCCACAGCAGAAGTTTTACATCCAGCCAGTGTGGGCTTTGAATGGGAGGGTGTCGCGCATGATATTATCACCAATGAGGTACAAATTTCCTGCCAGATTCTTTGTGTGGCTCGTAATAGTTGTTTCCTTGTCTCCCCTCCTCTGCACCCTCCTCTATCTTATTCCATGGATCCCAGTCTCCCCTTACCCCCTGTCACCTCATCTCCTCCCTCTGCTAGCACCTACACATCTCACTTGGCACACACATGTGTCGATCCACCAAGGACACACCACATGCATCAGCAAACCAGCACATCTCACTGCTCGCCTTGTAGAGATCCTTGTCCAGTGGCTTTGTAAGCATGTCAGCCTGGTTCAGCTTGGTACCGACATACTCGAGCTACATTTTCTGCTTGTAGACAAAGTCCCGAGCATAGTGGTAGCAGATCTTGATGTGCTTTGTGTGCCTAGACAAGACTGGGTTGTTGGACATGTGAATCATGCTCATGTTGTCAATCTTGATGACCGTCGCCATTGACTATGGTGCCTTCATCTCAGATAGCAAGCTGCGTAGCCACACCTCCTCCTCACAAACCTTAGCCAAGGCGATGTACTCAGCTTCAGCTATTGGCAAAGCGGCCCATTCCTGCTTGCAACTTGTCCAACAGACAGCACCTCCATTCAGCACATCTGGGCTTGGACATCTGGGCCGCCTCCAGTCAACCTCTCTGCATTGTCTCTTAGCGCCCATGCATCCGCACCACACCCATTCACACTTGCTTATTTCATCCTGACATTCAAACACATGTACCTTCTGAGTGGCTTCATCCCCACACACTCGTACTGTGTACAGTCTCACACTATCCACTCCATGTCTGCTGAGTGCTTTTTCAGATACATGGAGTGTCGATGGCACAACACATACATCACTTCAGAGAAACTAGTGTAGTATGTCTGTTGCTCTCATTTCATGTTCCTTCTTACAAACTGTCAACCCATTCATTCTGTTAAAACCTGCAGCTACCCGCCTTCAGGCTGTGGTGTGCCCCTTGCCTCTCTGCTGCCCGAATCCATGCCGTGGCATGTTGCTTTGCGTGTCTCATTATCCGCTGCCCGCGTCCAAGCTTGGTGCTTGCATCCGCAAGATTTATCTCCCCCTGTCCACACCTCAGCACTGAGGCCTCCAGCCCGCGCCTTGGTGCAGCGGCGTATTGACTGCCGAGCAGAGCTCCGCAGGAACCTACAGGCAGTACGTGAAGAAGCTGCGCAGCTGTCCACATGCTTGATGGAACTCGACGCCCAACTGCCAGGCCTGCGCCAACTGCGGGAGAACTGTGAGGCTGCCTGGGCGGCAGAGTGCACCCGGCTTTGGGAGTTGGCACAAGACAGAACCAACCTTCTTGCTCTTTGTGCTCAGGTTCCCCAACAATACGACGCTCTAAGCACCCTGGTTGACCGAGCAAGGAGCATCTTTGACAAGCATGAGCGACACTAGCAACAACATCTCATCTGTGAGGTGGCAGGGGCATTTATGGCCCATGCTCTGGAGGGACTACATGAACAATGGGAGGACTATCTCGAAGAATTGGGGCATTTTTACCCTCTGGAATTCTCAACCAACGACCATCCAGCGGCCTTCCGTTGTCTCCTCCACAGGATGGTAGTAAATGACCGGCCTGAACAAACAAGGCCAAACCTCCTTCCCCTTTTGGCATGGAGCTTCCGCCTGCGCTACGAGGAGTTCCTCCATTTTCTATACCCTCTGGCCTTCTCACATCATTGCAAGGTGTGAGCATGCTGGTGCCTCCTGGAGTGGGCCGTACAAAATCGCCACCAAGGACATCTCACAGAGAACCTTCTCCCCTTCACCCAGTGGGGAATCTTGTACCAAGCAACATATTGCCATGCCAACGCCGACCGGCTTGACCACGCAGATCTCGCTGCCATCTTCCCGGTGCTCATCCCAAACGCGTGCACGGCCATGGATATGTGTGTCCTGCTCCGCTGGAGCAATCACTATCAGGTCGGCTCATCATCTACAGCAAACACGGTGACGATGCCTGAGGAGATCCCGTGACCCGTCGACTACCCCTCCTCTCCGTCTACATCAGCCAACAAGTCCCCACGGTCGGTTGTGCCTCCCGCAGATCATCTGCCAGCGTCTTGCTCCGACATGGGCATCACCGACTCCCTGCAGCTTCCCCCTCCACCCCTCTCTGTCTTGCTGCCAACGGATCATCCGCCAACATACATCCCCTCTCCCTCCAATTCTTCCACTCCCTCCAGAAATGAGGTCCTCCTTGCATGACTCGTCTTTGACCTGCCATCTTTACCCCCTATCCCTCTTGCTGCTGTCTCTCCGCAAAGAGCGCACCCATTGGTAGATCTCCCATTGGAGGAAGCGTCTCCGGTGGATCATCCTCCTACTGCCAACATGGAGCAGAATCCCGCCCCCACCACTGCCCTGCGCTCACTAAGGCGCAGCAAGCGCTCCGCAAGCAGGGTGCCAACTGATGTATTAACGACCGCCACTGCCCCATCCTTGTCACACCGTCCGACAACCAGCTCTGCCATTCCTACAGCCGGGGAGACACGACAAGGTGTGGACTCCCGGGGGGCCCATGGGGCTCCTCCTATGGAGACGTTTGAGCAGATGCAGAACCGCCTCCTGTGCCTTGTGCCCAATGGTGATCTGGACCTTTGGCAAGAGGAGCCGCCTGTCAAAGAATATGAGTGGGCTGATTGGGCTTGAGCCCAAGTCCTCTTGGGGCTGGGCTCCATGGCAGTCTACCCTGATGCCCACAAGTGATGGTTAATCACATGAAATTCACACACTTGTCAATCAGTGTATCAAAAAGTGTACTCTTGCATGCAAACATTTTTCACAAAACATCCACATGAATACATGTCAACAAAGCCCAGATGCACATTCCTTGTATAGAATGAAAACTAAAATGGGTTCTATGTGATATTTAGTAGTTTCTGCAAACCATCCATGTTCACTAGTTTGTTCACTTCCCAATACACTTATTGATACACAGTTGCACGGATGAGGCAATTGGTCATACATGGAGTGGTACCTTTCGGCATCGCTGGTGTCCTCCACCGGCCATACGCGAGCGGCTCATCCTGGATGAGCATGGCAGGGTACACGCTTGCACCGGCATGGTGTATGAGAACCTTCTCCCAGAGGTCTACTGGGTGGGACTGAAGAAGTAGGTTACCTAAGTAGTGGCAACCTGTGGAACCTACCTCCTCAATCTACCTCGCCATTGCATCCAACCCCGGTAACCGGTAACATGCACTGGATCTAGGTATTGATCACATGACTAAGTGGGTTATGGCCCGGCTAGTGCCCAAAGCCGACGCATCTCATGCTGCGGCATTTCTCAAGGAGGAGGTCATCTAGAGAGGCGGCGGGTGTCATGTTGTCCAGAGTGACAACGGCTCGCAATTCAGTGATGCGTTTGCCACAGTGGTTGCTTACTTCAACATCAAGATTGACAACGGTGCACCCCAGTGGCCCCAAGCACAGGGCTAGGTGGAGCGCATGCATGGCGCCATTACGCGAACCATCCAAAAACTCTCTAATGATAATGCACCATGGGATGAAAAGTTCGAAGACATTTTCTACGAGTACAACATCACACCACATTCGTCCACCAACTTCTCTCCATACATGCTGCAACATAGTCAGCAACACTAGACCATGGCCACTGCACCCCTCGTGCCAGGTGCGCCTGTTCTCCCAAGGGAAGAGGGTGCAACGTTTGCTGACAAGGTGGAATTCATGAGGAAGCGGGGAGAATGGCTACAGAAATGCCTACAGAAGGCTGGGATCCGTGGATCAGTGGCAGCATGACGTGGTGTCGATCGCGCCAACGCTGGCCTCATGAGTGAAAATTTCCAATGCGAGATGGCGTGCGCCCCAAGCGGGAGGAGATCGGGAAGCAGCGCACAAATAAGGCTACCTTGCTTGATAGGTGCTACTAGGTGTGGGCCGTGGATGGGGTTTATGTATGGATTGTGGGTAAACACTCCTAAAACATCATCGTTAGGCATGAACGACTGGAGAAGCTCCTAGTGCATTGGAAGGAGATGGCCGCGGGCCGGCTCCCACCTCAAGTTTCAAGCAAGGATGATGTTGTGGAAGTCTCAGCTAATGCACAAGCTGCACCTCCTCCCTCCATTTGCCCAAAGTACCCTCCCCCACCCATGCTGCCTACCTTCAATGCTCTGCCACCATCGATTTCCCACCCATGGTCTAACTAGGTTGTGGTTCCGAGTCTTCAGGCTCTTTTAGCTGGAGGGACCCTTCTCACGTTGTTGGGTATGGGGGTGACTGTTCCTGAAGAGTCTACCCCATACCCAACAACGTGAGGAAAGAAGGAGACATGAACAAAGAAGGAGACAAGAACAGCTACAGCCAGACTACAAGAGGTAGGAATGGTATCGGTATCGTAGTAGGAACCACCAACGCAGGTACTACTAGCAAAGTTGGCCGAGAGAAATCAGATCGCACCAGGAACCAAAAACAGGAAGCGCCATAGGACTGGCAAACAAAACTCCTGGCCGGGCGACCTTGACAGAGTAGACCTACCCAAGAATAGGAGGTGCTGCCTCACAAAGCAGTTGCACTCGATGCGGCACGGGATGCGCTTGCACCACCAACAGTATCAGCAGAGCAGCAGGAACAGGAGATGCTGCCTCACATAGCAGCTACACCCGGTACGGCGCAGGCGGCGCTTGCACCACCGGCAGCAGCAGTAGAGTAGCAAGAATAGGAGGTGCTGCCTTATGTAGCACCTGTATCTGCACCCAATGCAACTGTTAGCTACTGAGCAAACCACCTCTGGAAGAGAAGCCGCGAAACCGAAAAGCTCACAAAGGTTTTTAGGCCTTCTTCCTTTGTTGACATGTGTCATGCACCCCAAACT
This sequence comes from Penium margaritaceum, assembly GCA_023375785.1. Lineage (NCBI taxonomy): Eukaryota > Viridiplantae > Streptophyta > Zygnematophyceae > Desmidiales > Peniaceae > Penium > Penium margaritaceum. Next base: position 62,020 of record SZWC01001818.1, on the reverse strand, counting down.
TAATCAAGCATACACTTCACCTTCAAGAGTACTAATGCCTTAGCATTACATCTCAAGAAGAGCTCAAGTCATCAATACGCAAGAGAGCATCAAGCAAGGGTTAATTAGTCAGCATACAAGACAAGTCCCTTTATAGCTGTCTGTCCAGTCCTAGAACTCAAAAGCACATTCCTGGGAAGTGGCCTGGACCAGCCACCTCACCAATAGACTTGCATTGTGGGCTTGACACATAAGCATCCTAGTGTCAAGGTGACAGACCAACCATGTAGCGTCCAAGAAGCTATGGAATTTCTTTCTTGGAAGCTTCCACAGCAAACAAGATGTGCATGGGGCCAGGATCGAACTCATGACCTCTCACTTGGCCAAATCAACAAAAATGGCCAAGGTAACCACTCACCCACATGGTGTACTCACAGGTCATATCTCACAAGAGACAGAGCATAGTTGAGTCACACTACAACGGATCTAGGGGTCATACCTCCACAAGGGGCAGAGCATTCCTGATCCTTCCTACAACACTGAACAAGGGGCAAAAACATTCAACAAATCTCTCCCTTGCACCTTGCGTCAGTGACCATCATCATTCGTCATCANCTCATGACCTCTCACTTGGCCAAATCAACAAAATGGCCAAGGTAACCACTCACCCACATGGTGTACTCACAGGTCATATCTCACAAGAGACAGAGCATAGTTGAGTCACACTACAACGGATCTAGGGGTCATACCTCCACAAGGGGCAGAGCATTCCTGATCCTTCCTACAACACTGAACAAGGGGCAAAAACATTCAACAAATCTCTCCCTTGCACCTTGCGTCAATGACCATCATCACTCTTCATCACTTGCGTTGACCATGCCGATACCTTGCCTGCCCGCCTGGTGGAGATCCTTGTCAAGTGGCTTTGTAAGCATGTCAGCCCGGTTGAGCTTGGTACTGACATACTCGAGCTCCACTGTCTGCTTGTAGACCAAGTCTTGAGCGTAGTGGTAGCGGATCTTGATGTGCTTTTAGCGCCTGGACAGGACGGGGTTCTTTGACATGTCAATGGCGCTCATGTTGTCAATCTTGATGACTGTTGCCGTTGCCTGTGGTGCCTTCATCTTAGATAGCAAGCTTCATAGCCATTGCATCTCTTTACACACCTCAGCCAAGGCGATGTAATCAGCTTCAGCTGTTGACAGAGAGACACATTCCTGCTTGCGACTTGCCCAACTGACTGCACCTCCATTCAACATACACACAGAGCCGGAGGTAGATTTTCTTTCATCGATGTTCCCTCCCCAATCAGCACATGTGACACAGTGATGTGAATCCAGCGATGCCTCCAAACTGGAGCCTCACGTTCCGCGTCCCCTGAAGGCAGCGCATGATGCGCTTCACGGCCTGCCAGTGAAGTTGACCGGGATTGGCCACAAACCGGCTCACCTGCCCAACAACATGGGCTATATCTGGTCGGGTGGCGACCATGGCATACATCAGACTGCCCACTGCATACTGATATGGGATGTCCACCATGTCAGTTTTCTCCGCTTCGTTGGATGGGGACATGGAGGTGGAGAGTTTGCACTTCGAGCTCATGGGTGTGCTGGCAGGTTTGCAATCTGCCATGTCGTATCGTTTGAGGATGGATTCGATGTAATTTGTCTGGTTCAGGCTGATGGTACCTTCTGCTCTGTCGCGCTTGATGGCAGTTTAAGATGGATTTCAAGAGGACCCATGTCCTTCATCTCAAATCTGCTACTCAGCTGCTCCTTGAGATCGTCTAGAAGCTGCGTCAAAGAAGAGCATATAATCAGGTCATCAACGTAGAAGGCAACCAACATAGTCCCTTTGGCACTCTGATGCACGTTCATGCTAGGGTCATTGTCGCAGTGCATGAAGGACTCCTTGGCCATGAATGTGTCCATCTCCTGGTACCAAAGTCTTAACGCTTGTTTTAGCCCATAGAGTGCCTTCACCAATCTGCACACATTGCCCTCAGGAGCATCAACCCCCTCCGGAACCTCCATCAATACCTCCTTGTCAAGTTTGCCGTAAAGGAAGGCTGTCTTGACATCCATCTGGTGGACCTCCATGTTCTCGGCAGCAGCAAGGGCGAACATTGACCAGATGGAGGCAAACTTCACAACTGGAGCATATGTTTCATTGTACTCTGCGCCCGGCTGTTGGGATAACCCTTTTGCTACCACCAGTGCCTTGTACTTGTCTATCTTGCCATCCTATTTCCTTTTTACTTTTTGTACCCACTTGGACCCCACAACGTGAGCCCTGGCAGGTCTGTCCACCAGTACCCATGTCCCATTCTCTTTGTTGGAGCTGAGTTCACTGCGAATTGCTTCGTCCCACTCTGCTTTGTCAGGCTGAGTGAGTGCCTCTGCAACAGACGTTGGCTCCTCTTGAACCAGGAATGAATGTTTGAAGCCTTTCCATTCACCCCTATCTGCATCGTAATACTGCCAAGGTACTTTGAGGCGTGAACTGCTCCTTGAACGTGCTGGCTGGTGCTGTTGATGTGGAGGCTGGAGGTCCGGTTTGTCGTTGATGATGGGAGAGGCATCCTCCTCATGTTCCTGAGGATCGGATACGTTGAAATGAGAGTCTGATTCCTCGGAGTCATCTTCATGAGCTCCTCTCCCTGTTGCAGCACCTATCCCATGCCATTGTGCTGGTGCTTCGTCTCCCTCTTCAAGGAGAGTGAGCCACTCTCCCTGTTTTGGAGCGTTCTCGAGTTTGAGATGCCCTCCCTTACTCACAGACCTTTCATGGAAATCCACGTCTTTGCTGTGGATGACCTTCTTGGCTCCTTGGTCCCACAGTCAATAAGCTTTGTGGGCGGTATCATAGCCGATGAAAATGCACTTTCGTGCTCTTACATCAAGCTTTCTAGGGCCCTCACCGGCCTGGACCTTGGCAAACACGGTGCAACCGAGCACCTTGAGATGGGAGGCGTCCGGCTTCCTATGTGACCATGCTTCTTGAGGCGTCTTCAGGTGTTGTACTTGCTTCTTCTTGCCTCTCCTCTGCAGAGCTGCTGTAGGTGTGAGGTTCACAAGGTAGGTAGCCGTACGTGCTGCTTCAGCCCAGAACCTAGGAGGCAGCTTGGAGTCAAAGAGCATGCACCTTGTCATGCCTAACAATGTCTGGTTCGTCCTCTCTGCAACGCCGTTGCTTTGAGGCGAGTAGGGCGTAGTTTTTTGGTGTTCAATACCTTGTATCTTGAGCCACTCCCTGCAAGCTTTGTACTCGCCCCCATTGTCCGTCGTGAATGCCTTCACCTTCTTTCCACTCTGTTGCTCAACCATAGTGACAAAAGCTTGTAGATTCTCCTTCACCTCACTTTTCTTTTTGAGAAAGTATATCCACACCTTGCGACTGTTGTCGTCAATGCATGTGAGGAAATATCTGCTGCCTCCATTTGACGGTATGCAAAAAGGAACGCACACGTCAGAGTGCACGAGGTCAAGGGGTGCGAGAGCACGCGTGCCATTGTGCTTGAAGGGTTTCCTTTTTGCCTTGCCTTGAAGGCATGGCTCACACATGGTCCCGGCTCCCTCTGCTTCATCACCTAGCTCCATCCCACGCACTAGCTCCTGCTTTGCCATGAGCTCCAATGTGCGATGAGCCACGTGTCCAAAGCGCATATGCCACAGGTTCTTGGAGGGTGTGCAAAGGCTAGAATGAACAGCCCCGGTGGTTGCATTTGCTTGCGGTTTTGTTGCTAAATCTTTCGCTGCCACTGCTTCCGCTCATCCAACATGTCCTTCCTCATCTGAATGTACATCGCTGCTCTCCTCATCATCACTTTGGACTGAAGATGCACTCGTTGAAGCTGTTGATTTGGTCTGCGAGACGTAGAGTCCATCAATGCGAGGAACCTCTGCGACAACCTTCTTGGCAGAGTAGGAGATGTTGATGTCCTTTGTAGGGACTATCACACTTCCTTCTCTATGAAGACCACTGTATTGCCATGGTCAGTTATCTTAGAGACGGAGAGAAGGTTGGCTGTGAAGGAGGGCAAGTAGACCACCCCCTCTAGCTTGAGGTCAGAATCTCCACCGTTGACAACCACTGTGATCAGCTTGTCACCAATCCCCTCAGCTGCCTCAACCTTGCCGTTGGCACCTCTGAAGTTCTTGTTGCATGGAGCAAGAGAGATGAAGTCTATCTTCTCGTAAGTGGTGTGCTTGTTTGTGCCCGAGTCAAGGCCGTAAGCTCCTGGCCTGAGTATCGCCCTCCGTTTATTGGAGGCACACTCAGCCATGAAGCTTGTGGGATCCTTCCCACCATTTCCCCTTCGCCATTCATCCCCGTCTCCTCCCCCTCTCTTGGGTGCACGGCACTCTCGAACCCAGTGTCCAGCCTTGCCACAGTTATGGCAGTTTCCTTGGTGCTTTGCACCCCTTCCACTGTTGCTAGTGCTGTTGGTTCCCTTGTACCTAGAGGAGGATGTATTGCGGAAGGTGCCGCTGCTCCTTGAGGCAAAGGCAGCCATGTTTGATTCACTGCTGCTACGACGCATGGCTTCATTCCGCACATACTCAGAGACGGTGGTGTAGGAAACTAGATCTTCAGTCCAGCCTCCAATCACCGTTATCATGGGGCCCTAACGTTTCGGCAACATAATCAGAAAATCATGGCCTGCATGTCGGATTTTAGTTCCCACCCCATGCCGGTGGCTTGTTGCAAGAGCATCTCAAACTTCTGCATAAAGGCGGAGACATCCTCCCCTTCACCAAGCCTCATGCTGATGAGGTTTTGTAGAATGAAGACTCGGCTGGCAAGTGAGGAAGGCTGAAACACCTTGCGGAGTTTGGCGTGCGCCACGGCTGCCATTGTACAACCGCTGATGTGTGAAAGGACTGAGGGTTGTATGGAGGACACAAGAATGGTGAGAGCCTTAATGTTGAGCTTGACCCATGTCACAAAGTCAGCACTCTCCTCCTTTGGTGCTGGGATAGTTCCGTTCAAACATCCTAGCATATCTTTGTCATCCATGATGATCTCAAATTGCTACTTCCAAAGCACAAACCCCTCTCCATCAAACTTGAGGATGGGTGAATGATTCCCTGGTTCCCCTGTCCCTTCCATAAAAAAAAAAACAGCTGCTACGGCTAGTGCACCTGTTGTTGATGCCGATGAACCTGTGTTTGAGGCTGCTTTTGGCTCTTGGTGACAAGAGGGAACTGCTTCCCCTCTTCATGTTGGCCGTTGCAAGAAGATGTAGGCTGATGTAGGCTGATGTAGGCTGATGTCAGCTCCCAAGGTAGAAAGGTGTAGATGTGTTGCATTCCCATCCTGCTGATGTTGCCCTCCAAACAGAGAAGTTGGGTGAGAGCGAAGGTGCTCTCACTGCTTGTGACCATAGCGGTTGCGTGCGTAAAACTTCCCTAACCAGAGGAGTGGGCCCATAACCATTCCTTAGCTCCTGAGCTAACCACCTCTGGCAGAGAAGCCACGAAACCAAAAAGCTCACAAAGGTTTTTAGGCCTTCTTCCTTTGTTGACATGTGTCATGCACCCCAAACTTACTCAGGCATACACTTCACCTTCAAGAGTACTAATGCCTTAGCATTACATCTCAAGAAGAGCTCAAGTCGTCAATATGCAAGAGAGCATCAAGCAAGGGTTAACTAATCAGCATGCATGACAAGTCCTTTTATAGCTGTCTGTCTAGTCTTAGAACCCAAACACACATTCTTGGGAAGTGGCCTGAACCAGCCACCTCACCAATAGACTTGCACTGTGGGCTTGACGCATAAGCATCCTAGTGTCAAGGTGACAGACCAACCATGTAGCATCCAAGAAGCTACGGACTTTCTTTCTTGGAAGCTTCCACAGAAAACAAGATGTGCATGGGACCAGGATTAAACTCATGACCTCTCACTTGGCCAAATCAACAAAAATGGCCAAGGTAACCACTCACCCACATGGTGTACTCACAGGTCATATCTCACAAGAGACACAGCATAGTTGAGTCATACTACAACGGATCTAGGGGTCATACCTCCACAAGGGGCAGAGCATTCCTGATCCTTCCTACAACACTAAACAAGGGGAAAAAATATTCAATAGCAACACAGGATGCACCTTCACCTCCGGTAGCAGCAATAGAGCAGCGGGAACCTGAGGTGTTGCCTCACATGGCAACTGCACCTGGTGTGGGGCAGCACCACTAGCTGCAGCACTAGAGGAGGAGGTGCTGCCTCACGTACCAACTGCAACCGATGCGGTACGGCATGCGCTTGCACGACCAGTAGTAGTAGCAGAGGTATAGGAACACGAGCAACTGCCTCATGCAGTAGCTACACCAGGTACGGCGTGGGATGCGCTTGCACCACGAGCAGTAATAGCAAGGCAGCATGATTAGGAGGCGTTACCTCATGTAGCAGCTACACGCGGTGTGGCACGTGATACGCCTCCACCACCAATAGCAGTATTAGAGTAGCGAGAACGAGAGGTGATGCCTCATGCAGCAGCTGTACCTGGTGCAGCATAGGAGGCGCCTGCACCACTGGCTGTAGCAAAAGAGTAGCGGGAACAGGAGGTAATGCCCTACATAACAGCTGCACCTGGTGCGGTGCAAGAGGCGCGTGCACCACCAGCAGTAATAGTAGAGCAGAAGGAACAGGAGGTGCTACCTCACACAGCAGCTCCACCCGGTGCGACGTAGGAGGCACATTCACCACCACCAGCAGTAGCAAAGCAGCAAGTATAGGAGGTGCTGCCTCATGCAGCAGCTGCACCGAATGTGGCGCGGGATGCGCCTGCACCACGAGCAACAACAGCAGAGCAGCGGGAACAAGAGGTGGTGCCTCATGCAGCAGCTGCACCCGGTATGGTGTGCAATCCGCGTGCACCAGCAACAGCAGAACCAGAGCAGTGGGAATATGAGGTGCTGCCTCATGTAGTAGCTGCAACCAGTGTAGCGCGGGATGCGCCTGCACCACCAGCAACAGTAGTAGAGGAGCAGGAACAGGCAATGTTACCTCACGTAGTAGTTGTACCCAGTACGGCGCAAGATTCGCCTGCACCACTGGTAGAAACAACAGAGCAGCGAGAACAGGAGGTGCTACCTCATGTGGCAGCTACACCTGGTGCACTATGGGATACACCTACACCAACAGAAATAACAGCAAAGCAACGGGGTAAGGAGGTGCTACCTCATATTGCAACTGCACTTGGTGCGGGGCAGGAGGCGCCTGCACCATGAGTAGCAACAAGAGGAGAGCGGGAACGGGAAGCGGTGCCTCCAGCAATAGCTACACTTGGTGTAGCGTGCAAGGTGCCAGCGCCAGAAGTAGTCACAGCATTGTAACAAGATAGGGAGATGCTACTTCACGTGGCAGCTGCACCAAGTGCAATGGAAGAGGCGCGTGCACCACCAACAGCAGCACAACAAACCCAAAAAAGGCGAGCCTCCATGGTAGGTGCACCTGACACAACACGTACTACAGGAAAATCTGGGGATCAGAGCCTATGAATGCTGTTGCTGACCACAATTTCCCCTGGTCAGACAGAAAAGGCCCGTCAGCGAGCAGAGGCAACAAGGCTCCACAAAGGCTTGACGAGGGAACCATCAGGAGGTGTGACCAAGGATGGGGCAGTAGAAGCGCAGGCAACGGCATCCACTCAACCGGGAATGGACCTACCAAGGCAACAGCAGGGCTTTAGTCTGCTACATGCACCCTACCCATGGCAGGAACCACTCCCACTTGACAGTAGAAGCTCTCGTCGGGAAGGACAATGGAAATGTGGGTGGCAGGAGGCAACGGAAGGTGAGAAGGAGTAGGGGGAAGAAGAATAAGAGGGAGAGGAGCGTAACTTATGTATGGAGACAAAAGACATTCAAAAGGATGAGGAGGAAGGGAATGAAATCCTGGGGTCTTGCGCAACATGAAGTCAAGACACCAGGAAAGGGGAAGAGGTGTTATGCGAGGGTTGTGGCACAGAGATGCACTCCAACTGCTACGAAAAGGAGTTCAAAGTCAGGTTTGATTATACGATGTGCAGCATGTGTGTCGAGATCCTAAGGTAGGATGCGGAAGCAAATAGCGAGATAGAGAGGGGAAGAGAGGAGGCGGAAAAGATCTGCTCGGAGAAGAAGATTGTGGAATGGAAATCTGGTACACCACCGGAAGAACAGGAGCCCTGTGGGAATTGCGGCCAGCTCACAGGCACCACCACCCTCTTGGGCTACTTCAAGTGCAGAAAATCTGGTACATCCTACATGCTAAGAACCAGAGGTGTGGGCGCATCGAGGGGTGGTCGGTTACAAGAAATGTGTGCCAGTGATGTTGGGCCGGGAGGATACCGAAGACAGGAGGAAAAAGCGTCCGGTACCCAAGCATTGGACCAAAAGGTGCAAGAGTTGTAGTAAACCACACGACCGCCTGGAGGCCGTGTGGTATTACGAGTACAAGGGACCCCTCCACCGCAATGGTGGCACCATGATCCCGGGATTAGGGCTGCAGTGTAACCCCTGCCTCCAGACGTTGGCTGACCAGGAAGAGGTCATGGGTAAGGCAAGGAAGCAACAGGGCCCAATGTCCGGAGCCCTTGGGGTGGAGGAGGTGGAGTCATGCAGAAAATGCTCCCGGCTGGTAAGAACCCAGAAGAAGTTATGCTTTGGATGCAAGGTGGCTCTTCACCTCATCTGCGGAGATGAGGAGCTGCTGAAGCAAAAGGGAGTTCATGTCTGCCTAGCCTGCGCAGCGGACTTGAAAGGGAGGCTGCAAAGGGAAAAGGAGGAGCAAGATGGGGAAGGCCGCACGGCCTCCAAGATGGATTGGAACCTCTCCTGCATGGATTGCGGCATCTGGAAAGCCGGTGAATGGTGTGAAGGCTACAAGAAGCCACTCCACCGGCAATGCAGAGAGCTTCTGTCAAGAGTGGGACACCACTGTAAGACACGACTTTAGCACCCGTAGTGCCTCCTCCGATGGATCCTTCCACCATTTCTCCAGCCCAGGTGCATCATTGTTGGAGTCATCCGTGTCGGCTACTATGTCTGCTACACCACCGTGCTCTTATGCTGCATCCCACACCTCAGTGTCTGCCAGCTCCTCCTCGTAGTCACGGAGCTGGAACCGCTCCCCCTTTTTTGCAGTGTTCCTGACTCTCATGTCATTACTATTTCTGCTAAAGCTTTGCTGCTCGTCAAACTCAACGTCACGGCTGTGAATGATCTCTTACGCGTGTGGGCCCCAGAGCCAATACGCCTATTGCACGCTCTTGTAGCCCAAGATCCAGCATGGCTTCGCCCACGGTTCCAGCTTGCTATCGCATTGTTGGACCGCATGTACCATGGCGTGGGCCTTGCATCCAAAACACCTGTAAGTGCGCCACATTTGGCTCGTGCCTGCTCCAAAACTCTTGCCACATCTTCCATCTGCCCTTACCTTTTAGCATCGCTGTTGGGGTGAGTTTCATGGTGTAGTTTGCTGTACGCACAGCCTCAGTCAAAAATCCTCGCAGGCGACTCCGCATCCACAAGCATGGTCTGTACCATGCTTAGCGGTGTCTGGCTTGCCCGCTCCGCCAGTCCATTGGACTGTGGCGAGTACGGCGTAGTGGGTTCCCACTTGATGCCTTGCTGATTTATCCACCCGATGCAGCCCACATACTCTCTGCCATTGTCATTGCGTAGCGCTCTGACCTTCTGGCCAGTCCGCCTCTCTACCACTGCGACGTACTCCTTCAGCCGGTCTAGGACCTTGCCTTTCCGCTTCATGAAGTACATGTAGAGCTTCCTCCTGCAGTCATCGATGAAGGTAGCAAAGTATCTTAAGCCGCTGTTTTTCAATGTTTTGAATGGTTCAGACACGTTGATGTGCACGACCTCCAACGGGTTCTTTGCGCAAGCCACATTCTTGTTGAACGGCTTGTGCTGTGCCTTGCCCAAAATGCAAGGCACGCACCTTTTGTGCGCTGTTGCATCTGCTGCCACGTCTGCTACATCGTCAATGATGAGGTCGCACACCATGTCACGCTTTTCCTTCTCCTTTACAGTTGTGGGTGCCAAATAATCCAACCGTTGGTGTGAGAGCTGCAGATTAGCGCATCTTTGTTTTGCCATGTTCACCACACGCTCCTAGGAGTCTTCTGCATCCGATGCCGCAAGGATCACCTTGGTCTCCACGATGTAGAGACCGCCCTCATGCTTCGTCTCCAACACGAACTCGCCATCGCCGTCCATGTACACCACTTCACCTCATACCCCACATGTATCAAGCGGCTCATACTTAGAATGTCAGCCAGGCGGAGCACATGCTGCACATCACGGATTGTGCAAAGCTCCTTCATACCGCTCACCACGACTTCCACCTCCACATTGCCTTGGTCAGTTGCGGCTTGACTTTTCTGTTTGCGACCACCATTGACTTGGAGGACTTCTTGTAGGTGACAAACCCCACCTTCCCGACTTGGGTATGCTCCTTGGCCTTGGAATCCAGGCACAGCCTATTGGCCTTCTTGAGGAAATGTTCCTTATTGCCTTTGGTGTTTTTGCCACCAGCCTTCGCCTCTTCCGGGCACTCACTCGCCCAATGGCCCTCCTTGCCACAGTTGTGGCGCGCATATTTCCTGGCGCCCTTCTGGCCACCACCCTTTGCGCTGCTTCCTTTGCCCTCACTTCCGCCACCACGCATTTTGGTGGTGGGGGCCGATGAGGAAGTTGAGGATTGCGAGCAGCTTCGGCATTGTGCCTCATTGCAGATGTACTCTGTGACCACGCCATAGGTGAGCTTGTTCTCCGGCCATCCTCCAAAGATGGTGATGAGGGGATTCCAACTGTCAGGAAGGGCGTTGAGGAGGGCCAACGCCTATAGCTGCATGTTGATATTCCACCCCGTGTCGTTCCAGTGTGAGGCGAGCAACTTGATTTGCTGGATGGTGGAGATGGCATCATCTCCTTCCTCAGATTGAACGGTAAGAAGCCGCTTTATCGCAAAGATTTTCTTCATGAGTGACTTGGATTTGTAGATGGCGTAGAGTTTTTGCCAAGCTTCGGCTGTCTACTTGCAGCCTTGGAAGTAGCCCCACAGTGACTTGGTTGTCCTGGACACCAGGAGTATGAGCGCCTCCATGTTCTTCTTTTTGAAGGCCTACTTCTCCCCGTCCTTAGCAGGTGCCTCTATGAGAATCTCCTTTCCCAACATGACATCGGGTAGCCCCTCATGCACAAGGTGCACCTCAAATCACCACCTCCATAGCTCAAAGCATGGGCTGCCCACATACTTCTGAATGGGCTGCGTCTCCTTGTGCGCCATCTCCGCAGCTTCTAACCTAACCGGTTCTTAGCACTCCACTGCAACATCCAAGATGACAATCCCGTGCCCTGCGGAATATGTGAAGGTTGGAGACAATCAGACATGTGGGCCCATAACCCTTTGTCGGGAAATCCATGAGGTGTGGTCCTGACGCTGGTCTGATCCAAATCTAGTGGTCTACATCTTCTGTTTTGGGCAAATCTGAGACTGAGCGTGCGCTTTTTGGTTGTCTCCCGCTATGTGAGCAGGAATTTAGAGACAGTCAGTTTGCGAAGGGAATAAGGGAATTGTTTGTTCGTTTTTGTACATCTACATGATCAGAAGATTTATAGGGCTAGTCATGAGCTGTCCAACGCACCAAAATGCACACAATTTCACCAAGCGTAGCGCATGTTATGCTTGCAGAAGCGTAGTTCTCACCCACCACAAAAATGCCTAACGCCTCCATGGTGTGCACATGCCGTGGCGCCTTTCTTCATGTGTGAAGTGCCTTTCCCGAGGCGCAGAACCCATAAGACATGGTGTAGGGCTCCACTCTTTGTTTTGACGCACCTCCCCCAATTTTGGGTCGAGTTTGGTGATGGGGTGTAACGAGGTTTAAAACCTGTCCGCGGACCTTCAGTCAAAACATTTACGAAGTCCCCGAGTAACAAAAGATACTACTGAGTTTTGGACGTAGAGCCAGGATTTTGGCTAGGTCCCTCAGTAAAAACCTGCACTACAGGATCTGGTGGATTATCCACCGGATGCCTCGGCAGTCTTTCCGGAGAAAAATCTCCAGATGTGACTTTTGTTACTCGGTCCGGTCTATTTTTCACCAGAAGAAGAGTCAAGGTTGGCTCCTAAAGCTGCCATGCACACCCCAACTTTGGAGACCCATGTTTCCCTTGATACTTGTTTGATTTTGGTGAAACAACTTCCACCGGACTCAGCAATTCATCAACTTTCTGGGGAAATCATCCATCTTAGAAACCAAGCAATCCTTGACCCACTAGATCCAACTATGACGATTTTCCTCTCTCTGGCGGCTCGTCTGCGCCTCCTGGCAATGTACTTGGGCATGCGGAGGGGAAAACTTTCAACAGAACCCATAGCCAAGCTATGTATTGTGCTGCATTGCGTTCAAAAATGAAGAAGATATGTTTTCCTATAATATCAAATTCCTAGATAAGTCTAACGAAACAAAATCAGATGTATCATTTGTGAGCAGCTACGCCCAGATTGTCATGAACCTCTTCCTTTTCAAAACAATTTAACCTGAAACGTTTTTAATCAATGATTATATATTCATATCATTAGTGAACTTAGAAGTGAAAAAAAAAAATCCATCCCCATAGAATCTCCATAGACTTTTGGGTCGAGTCTGGTGATGGGGTGTAAGGAGGTTTGAAACCCGTCCGCGGACCTGTAGTCAAAATTTTGACAAAGTCCCCGAGTAACAAAACATACTACTGAGTTTTGCACGCCGAGCCAGGATTTTGGCTAAGTCCCTTGGTAACAAACTGTAGTACATGATCCCGTGTATTATCCACTAGACGCCTTGGCAGAGCTTCCGGAGAACAATCTCCAGATGGTACTTCTATTTCTCGGTCCGGTCGATTATCCACCGGAAGTCGAGTCGCGGCCGGCTCCTAGAACCGCCGCGCACACCCCAACATTGGAAGCCCATATCTCCCTCGATACTTGTCCAATTCTGGTGAAACAACTTCCACCAAATTTATCAAGTATTCAACTTTGACAGACAATCATCCAACTGATGATCCAAGAAATCATCAAGCAGCAAGATCCAACTGTGAGATTTTTCCTCTCTTCGGCAACTCGTCGGCTCCTCCCGGCGTCGCACTTGGGCATGTGGAAGGGAAAACTTCAACATTCTCCCCCTTGCACCTTCCATAACAAATGCTCCAGCTTGCTCTCACTCTACTTTTGCTGCGTCCTCTAGCCCACAATGGCTGGTCATCCCAAGCCCGGCCACGCTCATCACTTGCCGGTCCACGGGTTGTGCTTTGGTCAAGCAATCCGCAAGCATGTTGTGCATGCTGTGGTGCTGCAGCACCACTTGCCCTTTCTCGACCGTGTCCTGTGTGTAGTGATAACGCACGACAATATGCTTTTTCCTCTTATGCTGTGTCAGGTTGTTGGACAGCGAGATGGAGCTGGTACTATCTTGCACCACCGTAGGCTCCTGCTGCAGCACGCCCAGCTCCCCCAGCAACCTCCAGAGCCATACCGCCTCCTTTACCACCTCAGCCAACACGATGTACTCTGCTTCTACTATGGAGGTGGTGATGCAGTCTTGCTTCCTGCTGCACCACGAGACCGATGCACCAATGAGGAATAACACGTATCTAGATGTGGATTGCTGCTCGTTTACATCACCAGCGTAGTTTGCATCCGTGTACCATACCAAATGCAAGGGGTCCGCCCACCCCTTGCCGTCAAACCTCAAGCACCTGTGCCGCGTTGCCTGCAGGTAGCAGCAAATGCGCTTGACCGCCAACCAGTGTAGAGGTCCTCGATAGGCTACTTACCTACTCACTTGGCCCACCGTTTAGGCGAGGTCCAGTCGAGTCCCCACCATTGCGCACATGAGGCTGCCCATCGCCAATTGGTAGGGCACCCCTGCCATATCCTCCCGCTCTTCTTTTGTTTACGGATCCATTGCCGCACTTAGTTCACAGGTCGTGGAGACTGGATTGCAGACTAGATTGCAGTCCTCCATGCCGTACCGCTTAAGCACCTTGGCCACATGTTTGGCCTGCCCCAGCTCAAGCATGCACGCCCTCCGGTTCCGCGTGATGCTCACCCTGAGGTAGAACTCCAGCTCCCCCATGTTCGACATCCGGAACCTGTTGCTTAGCTTCTCTTTCAGCTGCTATAGGCTTGGCAGGTCTGAGGAGCACAAGATCAGGTTGTCCACGTAGAGTGCGACGATCTGATGGAGCTTCTTGCTGTGCCGCATGTACACGATGTGATCCGCCTCATAGCGCTTGAAGCAAAGCTGTGCCATGAAGTTGTCAATCTGTCGGTACCAGCATTGGGACGATTGTTTTAGCTCGAACTAGGACTTTTACAGCTTGCACACCTTGCCCTCTAGTGTCTCCATCCCCTCTGGCACCTCCACGTAAATCTCTTTATTAATGATGCCGCTAAGGAAGGGCGTCTTTACGTCCATCTGGTGTAGCTCCATGTCCTTCGTGGCTGCGACTGCAAGGATTGCCTGGATGCTTGTAAACTTGGCAAAATGGGTGAACGTCTCATTGTAGTGCTCGCCCTTACGTTCTGCGTACCCCTTTGCCACGAGCCACGCTTTGTACTTGCCCACCACACCTTCTTTCATGAACTTGGTCTTGAAGACCCGCTTTGAGCCGATGACCTCGGCATCTTTTGGCCTGGCCACGAGATCCCTCGTGTCATTTTTAGCCAGGGACGCCAACTCCAATGTGATGGCGACGTCCCACTGCTTCCCCTCAGGTCGTGAAAGCGCCTCTTGCATGGTCATTGGCTCCATTGATGCAGCCAACATGCACCACGTCATGCCAATCCATCGACCGGTGACTGCGCAAAAACACTTCCCCGGTTTCCACTGCCTGCCGCTGCGGCGTGGCAGTTTTGGTGGCTTTTCATTGCTCTGTTGCAATCCTTCCGACACTGCCCGCTCCGGTGAATCATCAAACGGAAGGCTCCCCAAGGATTTCTCTCGCTCCGGTGAGCCATCGACCGGACGGGTGGTGTATCCTGAGGATTTTCCTTTAACGCCGGATGCAAATTTTGCTAGAAGTGCGCAATTTGGCACCCGTAGTGCTTCCTCCGGCACATCTTTCTGTCGGATCTCAACCACAGCTGCATTGTCGTCGGAGTCTTCCGCATTGGCTGCTGCACCTGCTGCACCGCTGCCCTCTGACGCCACATCATTGACCTCCACGTCTGCTGGCTCCTTCTCATAGTCAAGGAGTGGAGCCACTTACATTGTTTAAGAGTGTTCCCGACACTCATTTTGTTTTTGCTACTGTTGAATCTCTGCTGATCGTCAAACTTGACCTCACGGCTGTGGAGGATCTCTTGCGTGCGCAAGTCCCAGAACCAGTATGCCTTTTGTGCACTTTTGTAGCCAAGGAACAAGCACTGCTTCATCCGTGGTTCCAACTTGCTGTCACGTCATTGCACCGCCTGCACCATCGCATGCGCCTTGCACCTGAAAACCTGCAGGTGTGCCACGTTTGGCCTGCACCCGCTCCAAACCTCTTGTAGTGTCTTCCAGCCGCCCTTACTCTTCAGCACCGTTGTTGGGGTGAGGTTGATGGTGTAGCTTGCTGTACACACAACCTCTACCCAGAACCCTCGTGAAAACCCCGCATCCACAGGCATGGTCCTTACCATGTTTAGAAGCGTCTGGTTTGCCTACTCCGTCACTCCATTGGACTGAGGCAAGTACAGCATAGGAGGATTCCCATATGATGCCCTGCTGCTTCATCCACTCACTGCAGCCCACGTACTCTCCGCCATTGTCATTGCATAGCGCTTTGACCTTGTGGCCAATCTTCTTCTCCACCGCTGCAACGTACTCCTTCAACTGGTCCAGGACTTTGTCTTTCCGCTTTATGTAGTACACGTTGAGCTTCCTATTGCAGTCATCGATGAAGGTGACAAAGTATCTGAGGCCGTTGTTTGAAGGCGTTTTGAATGGTCCGCACACGTCACTGTGCACGACCTCTAGCAGGTCCTTTGTGGGAGCCTCGTCGCGCCTTGCCCAAACTGCAAGGCACGCACCTTTTGTGAGCTGCTACATTTTCTGCCACATATATTGCACTGTGAATGACAAGGCCACGCACCATGTTGCGCTTTGCTGTCTCCTTAATGATTGTGGGTGCCAAACTCCCCAATCTTCGGTGCCAGAGCTCCAGATCAGCCTTTCCTCCCTTGACTATGTTGAAAACGCGCTCCTGCAAGTCTGCTTCGTTGGATGGTGCAGGGATCACCTTGGTCTCCACGATGTAGAGACTGCCGTCGCGCTTTGCCTCCAGCACGACCTCACCATCGCCGTCAATGCTTACCACTGCGCGTTTCCTGCGGAAGAGCACCTCATACCCCTTATCTTTCAAGCAGTTGACATTCAAAATTTCAGCCAGGCCGGGGACGTGCTGCACATCACAGATTGTGCACAACGTCTTCTTACCACCCACCACAACTTCTACCTCCACGTCGCCTTGGCCGGCCGCCGGCTCGACTTTTTGGTTCACGACCACCATTGCCATGGACGACTTCTCGTATGTGACAAACCCCACCTTCTTGACCTGGGTGTGCTCCTCGGCCTCAGAATCCAGGCAGTGCCTATTGGCCTTCTTGAGGAAGTGGTTCTTGTTCACATTGAGAAGTAACCTGCTTTTGCCGGTTTTGCCTCCGGTCTTCGCGTCCTCCGGGCACTCATGGGCCCAATGGCACTCCTTGGCGCAATTACGGCAAGCACCTTTCTTGCCGCCCTTCTTGCCGCCGCTTTTTCCGTCACTTTCTTTGCCCCCGCTTCCGCCACTATGCATTCTGGTGACAAGGGCCACTGAGGAAGACAAGGACTCCCTACAGCTCCGGTGCTGCACCTTGTTGCGGATGTACTCTGCAACCGCGCAGAGTACATCCGCATTGTGAGGCGAGCGAGCTGATCTCATGTACGGCGGAGATGACATCATCTCCCTTTACGATTCTCACTGTGAGGAGCCGCTTAATCGCAAAGTTTTTTTTTGCGAGAGAGTTGGATCAGTGGATGGCGCAGAGTTTCTGCCAAGCTTGAGCTGCCAGCTTGTAGACTTGGAAGTAGCCGCACTGTGACTTGGCTGTCCCGGACACCAGGAGCATGAGCGCCTCCGTGTTCTTCTTTTTGAAGGCCTGTTACCCGCGTCCGCAGCTGTTGCCTCTATGAGCACCTCCTTTCCCAACATGACATTCAGCAGCCCCTTATGTGCACAGTGCAGCTCAAACTACAACCTCCATAGCCCAAAGCCTGGGTCGCCTGCATACTTCTGAATGGGTCGCATCTCCTTCTGTGCCATTTGCACCGCTTCTACTCCGATGGGTTCTGAAAACTTCACGGTGACGTCCAAGATGACGATCGTGTGCGCTGCGGAAGACGTGAAGGTTGGAGACGATCAAACTTGTGGGCCCATAACTCTTTATCAGGGAATCCACGTGGTGCGGTCCTGATGTTCATCTGATTGTCTGTAGTGGTTCACGTCTACTGTTTTGGGCGAATCTGAGACCGAGCGTGAGCTTTCTGGTCGCCTCACTCTATGTGAGCAGGCAATCAGAGATAGTCACTTTTGTAAAGGGAATAACACAATTTAACATTATTTGTTTAACATAAACATAATGAAAACATTTATAGGGCTAGTCATGAGCCCTCAAATGCACCAAGCTTTGCGCAATTCTGTCAAGTGTAGCCCATGTTATGCTTCTCGAAGCGCAGTCCTCTCCCATCACAGAAATGCCTTATTCCTCCATGGTGTGCACACGCCGTGGCGCCTTTCTTCACGTGCGAGGCGCCTTTCCCAAAGTGCAGATCCCATTTCATGTGATGTAGAGGTCTCCTGCACTGTTTTGACGCACCTCCCCTACTTTTGGGTCGAGTTTGGTGATGAGGTGTGAAGACGTTTGAAACATGTCTGTGGACTTGCAGTTAGAATTTTGACCCCGAGTCACAAAACATACTCTTGAGTTTTGGACGCCGAGCCAGGATTTTGGCAAAGTCCCTCAGTAAAAAACTGCACTACAGGATCTGGTGGATTATCCTCCGGACGCTTCGGCAGATCTTCCGGAGCAAAATCTCCAGATGGTACTTTTGTTACTTGGTCCGGTCGATTATCCACTGGAAGTCGAGTCGTGACCAGCTCCCAGAGCCGTCATCCACAGGCCAACTTTGAAAGCCCATATCTCCCTTGATACTTGTCGGGTTCTTGTGAAACAGCTTGCACCTGATTCAGCAACTTGTCAAGTTTGGCAGGAAATCATCCAACTGATGATCAAAGTAATCACCGAGCCGCCAGATCCAACCGTGAGGTTTTTCCTCTCTCTGGTAATTCGTCAACGCCTCCCGGCGCCACACTTAGGCATGCGGAGGGGCAACTTTCAACACTCAAGAGTGTCCACATGTCTGGTACAGCCATGAATGGAGACAAGTTCAAAATTTCTCCATCGGTCGTTGATGACAATGACAACCTGAAAAGGGCTTTACTGAACAAAGGCCTAAAAAGTGTCATTTTTTCTCCCCATATGGAGACTCTGGATAATGGAGCCACTAAGGATGAGATGAATATGTGGCAATGGCGGTGTGTGATCAGTTCTCCTGTCTTCTGGCTATTCATCTCACCGAGCATATGAAGGAAATTGTTCAATTTGGGAACAAACATCTGTCTGAGGATATCATGCAAGTCTCCAAAGCTCATACATGAAAAGACTAGTGACATTATCTTAGGAAGTTTTCTCACTGCATTTAACAAATATCGGATGGAGGAGGGGACTCGCTTGGAGGATCACGTTTCACATCTAAAAACTCTTAGCAGCAGATTCACCACCATGTGAGAAGAGATCTCTGGAAGACCCTTTTCTTTGACGCTATCCGTGGACTATCATTTAGATTCAAGAAGGCTTTCAGTCGATGCAATACATTGCAAAAAGAGGATAAAACATTGATGATAAGGTCATGCAGCTGCAAAAAAATTCCAGCAAGAACATGCTGCAGCTGGAGGTGGAAACACTAGAGAAATAGGAGAAATAGGAGAAATGGCAGCGGTGGCAGCAGAAGTTGAAGATGTTCACCCCTACAAACCAATTTTGGATGAGGTTGTTGAGGAGCTCATGTTGGCTGAGGACCAGCTTTTCAAGAGGAATGGTGCTTAGTATCAAGGAAATTAAACCAAAATGATTATAGAATTATGATTATCCATTATCTTCATACCTTTAGGACACATTCCTGTTTTCCGAGATTTACTTGAGCTTGGGTACATGCTGGGCCAGATACCAACAATCTCCTCTTGCTTCACAATCACCATGTGTTATGATTACACAGCCCGCCACAAGGAGATGTGCCCTGCACAGAGAGTATGCCCCTCCACTGAATTCAGTGGTACAAGCCGGGAGCCTCTCATTCGCTTGATCAGAGAATGTGGCAGATGTGGCGGAACCAGGTTGGTCCAAGAAAGAGGACCAAGGATCAAGCGAGATCATTTGTCTTGCTCGAGGCCTTGGATGAGGACTGGAGCTTTGTGAAGATGGACTGCACATCAGACTAATGGTCATCAGGGTAGTGGGAGATCACAGCCATTGAGCAACAGAGGGTGTGAGTTGAGCTCCTTCTGAGTCTGGAAGTGCAAAGATAGGCCGCAGGTCTGGGAAATATGTAATATTACCGCATCATTTAGGGCATGCTCCTTTGGGAAGATTACAAGACAAGCCATGTTTCTATGCAGTTTTTCCAGTATCTTAACTTGTGTACCTTGAGTAATATCCAAGATAAAAAGTTTGTGTGTGTGTGTGTGTGTGTGTGTGTGTGTATGTGTGTGTGTGTGTGTGTGTGTGTGTGTGTGTGTGTGTGTGTGTGTGTGTGTGTGTGTGTGTGTGTGTGTGTGTGTGTGCACGTGCGTGCAAGGTGGAAACTGCAACTGGTGCCACCAGATGTCATCTTCAGATGGATGTTTTGTCAGTTTCAAACAACCACCATACCCTTGAGGCATCTGAGGATTCTGGTAGGGCATCTATTTCTTCATGTGCTTAGGATCTGAGCACCTTAAAAGCAGAATCACACTTGTGCCTGATTATCCAACTACAGCTGAGCATCCACTCGGATTTTCCTCAAGGTTCAGGGCCCACTTACTTCCATGCAACCAGCCAGCTAGCCAGTGGACAAGGTGCATACCATTTTTACTTGGCTTTGGTGTGACAGACTGTTCCAAAGGAACAGTCTGTCACACCAAAGCCAAGTAGAAATTCTTGGAAGAGGAGATTGTGGACTTGAGTCATACATTTTTGTACAGTGTCAAGGGACTCTTCCCCATCATTGCCTTCAACGCGCGTTCGGAGAGGGGAGATGTATGCCACACTGGAGGGGAGAGTGGTTTGGATGCGGCAGGTCACTCAGAGGCAGTTTCTCCACGAGACTTGTTAGAGAATCTGTTCCCAGAGTAAAGTAACAGTGTGTGGTTCCCTTAGATAATGATTATATGATGAGTGGAGGAGTGGATGAAGACAGTCAAAGATAGTTTGGAGGGAGCTCATGTATGTTGGAGATTGCCCTCCAGTCTGATTCTAGTGTTTTTATTGCCCAAGGAACGTGGTCACTGTGGGGCATATCCAGGATCCACGTTCATTCTTGCGTGAGGATAGCATCTGCCCATGCTGTTGCATGTTCTCTTTGTTTGGCATGGACAGTGCTAGGATGATTCTGTTGGGCCTCGGCTCAAAGGAATGAAGGAGAGTGCTGCCATTGCGCTGCTCATAGAAGAGGCTCTGCCACAGCTTTTCCTCTGTGTCCTTGAGAGAAGTTAAAGAGCAGAACTTCTTTCAAGGTCTGAGCTGGAGGAGTGATGGCTTCTTCCACCTGCTTGCATGAGACAGACAAGCAGGATGATATGAGGTGTCCAATGCCCCAGAAACAGGACTTTGAAGTGAAAAACTGCCCCTTTTGAGTGAGATGCATAGTGCAAGCAATCAATAAGTTCGGGTCCCCAGAGGATGAGCAATTTGTCTCAATGAATTTTAGAGATGGTGAGGGCTGGAGACTGATGGAAGGATATGAAGAGATGAATATGGGCGCAGGGGAAACTCTCATGTAAAAAATGATGAGAGAATCGGCTTTGATGCTGGCCGCCACAAGATTGGCAGCTTGACTGGACTGATCAGGCAGAGAAGTGAATGACGGCGAGGGAAGGATGATGAAGTTGGGTGCAGGGGTAGAGCACGCGCGTGAACAAAGATGACGATGATGATTGATGAATGAAGGATGATGAAGTGGATGGAGGGGCAAGCCACATGAGCAAACGATTAGAGGAGTGAAGGTACAACAAGGGGAAGGTCAGAGCCAGTGCGCCGTGAGAGAATCTGTTACCGGCTTGGGCGCAGGCCGCTGCAAAATTGGAAGCTAGTTTGTGTAATTCCTTGTGCTGGCCAAAGATGTTGCTTTGCTGATGGAGAAAGAGAAGGATTTGCTGATGATGATGATTTCAGGACGTAGGGGCAACTCACGTGCACTGAGGATTAAGTTGGTGTGAGTGCGGGTCGTTGCGAGATTGGCAGTTTGACCGAGCGGATTCTTTTGCCGAGTGGTGAAGCTGATAGCTGATAGCAGTGGAGGTTTGATTGATGAATTTGGTGCAGGGGAAAAACTACGTGTGCTGAGGATGATGCTGAAAATGGTGATGACACTGAAGAAAAAGCTGACGAGGATGACGATGAATGTGGAGGAGGATGATGATGAAGCGGACGATGAAGATGACAGGAATACAAAAGATGCAAAGGAAGCTTATGAAGGATGAGGAGGGAAGATGAGGATGCTGAAGAGGAGGTGGCGGATGAGGCTGATGAAGATGAGGAGGGAGGAGAGGAAGACAAGGATGCTATAGAGGAGAGAGGGAGCAAAGGCGCTTTGAGAAGGAGGTGGATTGTGAGGGGGCGGCTCGAGAGGATGATGTGGTGAGGAGGCGGGAGGGACTTCGGAGATGAGATTTGTGTAGATGGAGTAGGAAAGAGTGAGTGCGGCCCCTTGAGACAGACAATACGTTGAGGGTGTTGCGGATGGCGGAGATGGCGGCAGAGTGGTGACCGTGCCACACAGTCACGGGATCACAAAGGAACAGAAGATGAGAAGTGAGAACGCGGTTAGAAGGCGGCTATGTAGGCTGACAGGGGAAAAGAACAGAATGCTGCAGGATGCTTTGCAGAAGGTGGCAAGAGAGAGTGGCCCTGATGGTGTTGTCAGCTGTTGGTGGTTGAGGAGACCAGACGTTGCCACGGGCGTTTGTTTGGAAGCAGGGCTTGTACAAAGAAATGAAAACCACAGAGGCTGGTGAAGTGAGCCAAGACAAGGCTGCGGACGTCAGCTGCTGGTGAAGCAGTGGGAGGCAGGCAGGTGAGCAGAGGCATCGAAGACTGAAGGATGCTAATATCCACATACAGGAGAATGGGCTCAGGGAGGCACATGTTCCTTTACTTGATGTTGCAACTGCGGAGACGGAGACTGAGGTCATGAGGGCGCAGATGACATAGATGGTGGAAATGGCAGTAGATGGCAGCTGAAGAGATGCTGATAGTAGAGGACAGCAATGAGGGTGGCAAAGCGACGACTTGACCAGTGAACACCAAGTGATGCTGCATGAAGCTCTGGTACCATGTCAGAATAAGTGAAAAAGTGGAGCGAGTGATGAAAGAAGCAGGCAGAAGCAATGGAAAGTGTGCCAATATGGAAGTGTGATGAAGTCAAGGAGCTGTATGACAGAGTAGGGAGTTAGGCAGAGAGAAGGAGCGAGAGTGATTGGGGACAAAAGATGGAGCACTGGATTTGAAAGTGGATGGGAGTATGGCGAGAGAAGGATGAGCCAGAGGAGAGCGTCTTCATGTGATGAGTAGAGCTAAGAGAAAGAGTAACAGTGATGCAACGAAGAGATGCGAGAGCAAGAGCTCAGATTAGATGGTGAAGCGTGAGTGAGGAATGAATAGAGACACGGTGGCAAGGCCGTGAAACCGAAGGTGAACAAGATGAAGAGATTTTTTTTGGATTAAACTGGGAGGGAATGAGCATCCTCCGTACATACAACAGAACATGGCAGACAAGAATCTAGAACATCATCGTAGTGGCAGCCACAAAGGACATCAAAATCCAACAAATAGATGTCAAGACAACATTCTTGAATGGCATCATTGACAACGAGATTTACCTTGAGGTTCCGGAGGGGGTGGATGCGCCCGAGGGCAAGGTGTCCAAGCTGCATAATGCCTTGTATGTGCTGGTACCAGAAGATGGATGGCTACATGGTGGAGCTCGGGCTCAATCTCTCTGTATCACATCACAGTGTGTAAGAGCGGAACAGCAATAGACTGCATCAAATTCCTGCACTCTATGTCAACCACCTGATACTATGTTCATCAGATTTGGCAGCTTTCCAGCAGTTCAAGGAACACATAAGAAGAATATTCAAGATAAAAGAAATGGGGGAGCTGGAGTACTACCTCGGGATGAGCATTACATGGAATCAGAGGGCATGCACACCCATGTTGACTTTGACTTCCGACTTTTGGGGTAAAAGTCTAAGTCGGAGAGTCGATAAAAGTCGACTTACAGTCGACTTAGATATTGCCAGTGAAACGTAGATCATGAGTTGCTGGTTCCAATGCAATTTGAATCGCTAAATTTCATTATGTTTGGAGAAAGTTATGAATGTTCAAACTTGGGATGTGCATTAATTCCTCATGCAGCTACATTTTGTTTACAAATGGCTTCCTATGACATAATATACATGCTATACATGCAATCAACTAAGTGTTGAAAGACATGTAAGAAATGTTTTTTACTACAGTGTACTTGAGACGCAGTACTTGGCACAACATAATGAGCCTCCTAACCAGTTGGAGGAAAACCGACTTCCGACATGGCTTATCAGGAGCCGACTTCCGACTTTCGACTTCCGACTTGGCCATCGACTTCGACTTCTGAAAGTCAACATGGATGCACACTTGAATTGGGGCAGGTCAAGTATGTGGCTGAGGTCCTAAAGTGGTACGGCATGGAGGATTGCAAACTGGTGAGCAGTCTAGTCTCTATAATCTGTGATCTACAAAAGAGGATAAGGAGGATATGGTGGATGTTCCCTACCAATCTGTGGTGGACAGCCTCATGCTTGCCATAGTAGCAACTCAGAGGGAATTGGCCTATGCAGTGGGTCAAGTGAGAAAGTATGTGGCCAATCCTGGCCACTGCATTGGAAGGCAGTAAAGCGCATCCTCTAATACTTGTCAGTAATGTGGTATGCATTCTTGAAGTACGAGGAAAAGGGGAAGTCAGACCCTTTGCAGTTGGTCTACTACACTGACGCGGACTACGTCGGCAATGTGGAAGGGAGGAAGTCCACTTCTGGCTATGTGTTCCTCCTCATACATGGAGAGGTCTTGTGGTGCATCAGGAAGCATGACTGTATCACCAGCTCCATTGTTGAGGTGGAGTACATTGTGATGGTAGAGGCAGTCAAGGAATGGTGTGGCTCCACAGATTGTCGGAGGGTCTTGGCTTGTTGCAGCAGTAGCCTATGGCGATCCAGGAGGACAAGACCGGCTCTATCTTGTTGACCAACAACCTGGCGCAGCACAGGTTGATGAAGCACATCGATGTGTGGTACCACTACGCACATAACATGGTCAACAAGGGATGGATTTTGCTGCATCATTGTAGTGGTAATCACATGCTTGCAGATTCCTTGACCAAAGCAGAGCCCCAGGTTTGGTACATCGTCATTCTTGCAGGGGTTGGGTTGACAACCTGTGATACTTTTGCGAGCACAGTAGTGGATGAGCATGCGCATGAGCATGAGGCATCCAGCATGGAAGGTGCACAAAGGATATTGTCAAGCTTTGAGTTGTTCATTCTGCTTGAGTTTTCAAAAAGGTAGTCCCACACTAGTTTTGGGTGGTAGATGAGTGGAATTCATATATCCGCCATAGTTGACTGGATAATTCCACCACTGGATGTCCGAGATTGACTTCAATGGGCTCCAGAGGCACCTGAGCCATAAAGGAAGGTATGGGAAAGGCCTTCATAGGAAAAGCATCCCCTGAGGAACTATCCACCTTTCAAATGCAACTTGAATCACTTTAAATGATCATTGTATAATTGTGCTAGCCCAAAATATCCATGGCGGGTGTTTTGCACAAAACCTCCAAGTGTCAAGGGGTGAAAAAATAGAGGGGGGAGGAGCGAGGCTCCACTTGCGAGCCTTGCTTGGCATGCCAAGAGAGTGAGTGAGCAAGCAAGAAAGTGAGGCTTACCTTGCTCACTTGCTCGCTGCCTCGACCAAGGGCAAACTCGCCCTTTGGTTCAACCTTCCCCTCCCATTTCTTGTTTTCCCTCTTCTAGCCTAGGCACCGAACAAAATACACCCACAAGAAAACCCGGATCCTGATATGAGTGACATAGTACACAAGCAAAAAAAAGAGATTCCAACGAAGAAAATTCAGTCAATTACAAAATCAACTTTGTGACTTTGATGCCGATGTAAGGAAGTTGAAGCTGCCGATGAGGGTGGAGGGTATGGGACCATGCCAAGAGGATTCAGGCAGCATGACAGCGATGTCACAATGCACTTCTTTGAGAGCATGTAGTCTCAGCATGGGTTTCCACTGGTCTCAGGATCACCAGGCCCCGCACACCCGGGGGCACATATCTGTGAGAGATAGAAGACATGGATTAACATACCCCCTTGGCCGAGGGCGAAAGAGGCAAGAACCCAAGATGATGTAGTCTGGAAGTCATTGCGGACAATGGGACAGCTTTTGTGAGGAAGTCTGATAGTTTTTCAGCACTTCGTTGTTTTCTGTGATGCAGCAAGCCGCTGAGTTGTTGCTATACAGTGAGACAGAACCAACACAAAACCTCAACTCAGCAGCGGAAGCAGCCAGATTGTTTTGCATGAGGCTTCCCCAAGCACCATGAACTCAGAATCAACCACACTCTTTGCCACACAAGAATTCTTGGTGCTGCACCAGGAGACTACTCTGTCCAAAAGGAAAAGAAAAAAAAATCACCCGCCCCTGCTACATGCTGTTCTGTCATGTGCATTGTCACTATCGCAAAAAACATCCGGCAGAGGGGCAGGAACAGACAGAGAGTGGAGGTGTCCAACACAAATTGCAACAATTTCAGGAGTGCCTTATGATGAGCAGTGTGGATTTTTTGGTTGAACTGGAAAAGTGTGTTGACTGAGCGGGCTGTTTACAGTTGTGTGATAGTAGCTAGATAGCTCAGGCTGCCAAGAATACGTCTGTACAGTGTGGGATCCATATTCAGTGGTGTTTTCATCCATGTGCAAAGCATGCAATGAGATGTGTAATGAACCTTCCTTGATGCAGGGAGATGGTGTGTGCCTTAAAATCCCGTGTTATGGTCAGTCCCAAAAATTCAAGTGCCTCTCCAATATATGTTATGCGGTAATGTGCAGTAAGCAGTGCTTTGATGTTGGACACAAGGGTGAGTGAAGGGAGAGAATGAGTAAGTCATACACATAGACAATGAGAGAAACCAGTTCCTCCTGCCTCCAGCAAAGGAAGAGAGAGGGACCATACAACCTTAGGATGAACCCACCCTTGTCCATTTTTTTTTTATTTCCTTGTTCCAACTGTTGGCCCGAGGGTGCGTGTGCACCCTTGAGGAAACCGAGCTGACCTAGTTCATGCTTCCAACTGTTTTAGGAGGACTTGGGTGACAGAGGATGGTTGCTCCAAGGATGGCATAGGACTTGGTTATGGGATTGTTTTTGGTTGTAGTGCCAGGAATGTATGGTCTTTATAGCCACAGGTATAGTCTTTACCATACAAACAAGCAACCGCAAAAGGCTAAGCTTCCTAGCATATTTCATGCCTTCTAGAATGGCATGCTAGGTGGAAGGTTCCACCCTTGGATCCTTGTGCCTCTCTATTGGTGGTTGCTTCTAGCTGCAGGATCACGATATGGGGCATGAGCCTCCTTCTCTAGACCTGCATCTTTGTTCTAAATGAAGCAACCATCATGTAGAAGGCATCTCCCCTTCTAGGAACCTTCACGTTCCTTATGGGGGCACTGATCCCATCTAGAAGGAACCTCTCCTTCCTAGAATGTTTTGTCAGTTTCTAGAAGAACAAACACTTCATCTAGAAGCTTTCAGTGAACCTGTGAACCTCCAGTAAACCTCCCGGACCATGTAGTTTCTTCCACCCAAGCAACCACAATAGATTCAGAGGCTAGACCTGAACCAAGGCCCTTGGCTACTAAGGTGGACTCCTTAAACAACTGAGCCACTCTCCTCTGACTTTTGGAGGTCCACTCATGGACCATTGTTGCCATGGCAAGGAGCACTGTTTCAAAATTCTCCCCCTTGCAACTTGTCCATAGCGCACAATGTGCAATGCCATGTACACAGTGGAGATGAATTATGGTGCCAGTTGCTTGTTCTCAACTCCCTCAGCACCTTTCAAGCTTGGCCCAGCGTGCTATATGCCTTCCCCGTCTTGCTACAGTGTTTCCTTGCTGCTGTTATTGGCCCTCGCCGACATTGCCTCTACACGTGTTGTCTTGTCCAAGATGCCGCCGCTTGCACTCCCAGCCCTGGCTTGCTCCTTATTGCAACCAGTCTCCCGGGATTGATGGTGTTACAGTTGCGAATACTCCTTGAGCCTCCGCCTTTGCTAGTGCCGTCACCGTGCCCCACGTCCCAGACGTGCATGTCTCTCCCCTTTGGAGAGGACCTCTGGTGCTGATNGCCCTCTCATAGGACTTGGCAGCACTGTTTTGGCCTGCCTTGTAGCTACAGTCCACCGTCAATGCCACTTGGAGCGTGTTTTGCTCTGATGGAGAGCTCAGCCGCTTGCTCCTATTCTCCCCCTGTTGCATAGCCCTTTGGTCCACCTCCATCCACTTTTGATGCGATGCACCCATTGCCTGGCCTTCTGCCGCGTGGTGCTCTTGGTCCCGGTCCATTGGCATACCAAGCCGCTTTGGCTCACTTCAAGAACCTGCCCACATGGCATCCACAATCTGCTGCGTGGTCCTCCGTGCCACCACCGATGCCTCTTCTTGAGACTTGTTGGTGACGATTTTGCCCACCTTGTGGCCCTGGTCCACTACCTCTGCAGCCTGGAGCACATCATTCTTTGATTGAGAGAGCAGGCCAATGCTGCCGCTCTCCCTCTCCTCAGTCCCTGAGGCAGAGCCCTCTTGACATGGTGTGCCCCTTGCCATGAGTGCCGTTGATCGTACTCCCTGGTTTGACCACTGAGAAGTGGTCGGACACTTTATCTGAATTTAGATTTGGATTTCTTGGATTGTTCCATGCAGGATCGAGCTTTGAATCGCTCAATTTGAGTGAGTATTCAGAAAGTTAGCCTAGCCCCAAAATCGGGTGTTTAGCGTGTGCAATCTGGTACCCGCCATAGGTGGCGGGATAATCCCCTGCCAGTGATCCTAGTTCGTCTCCAATGAGCTCCAAAGGCACATGGGCCATGAAGAAATGAATGTAGATGGTCCCCTGGACCAAGGCGAGCCCCTCCCCACGTTGGGATGACAGGAAGGGCGTTTTGACAGGCCACCATCGAAGCGCCTCCCGTCACTCCCGTTCGTGGGCATGGTGGGCGGCTCGGCTCCACCAAGGGTTACTTTGACGACCGTAGCAGGGGCTCTACTGCTCCGATTTTGGCGTGCCTGGATGCGTTGGAAACCTTAGATCACAGGCTATAAGAATCTGATGTAATCTCACTATGCTAAGAAACCAAAACGTGTTTTGATTCAGATCTACTGAATGCAACGAATTCTGCCCACTCACATCCGTGATCCTTCTGCTCCACACTCTTCACCATTGGTGTCCATTGGCTGCCCAAACCTAGGTAGCATGAATCAGTGAGAGCTAGGCATCTTTGAGGGTGCCTCCACACCCACTAAGGCCAACAAAGGGTTATGGGCCCACGTGCCAAGAAGGAACCTAGCTCATCATCCTGCACGGTACCGCCGTGCGCAATGACAACGATCAAGCAAGAGAGCATCGGTGTCGTCTCCAAGTTTGATGGAAACGGCTTCCCTTTGTGGAGGTGGCAGTTTGAGGTCTACCTCAATGACAAGGGCTTGCTTGAGCTGGTCAACAGTGAAGAGACCGCACCTCCGGATAGCGCGACGCCGGAGGAAGTGGACAAGTACAAGAAGTGCAACAAGAAGGCGCTTGCATTGTCGGTGTTAGCGCTAGCTCTGCCACAGCGCACACTGATTCAAGGGTGCACGGAGGCCGCGGAGGCCTGGAAGAAACTCTGCACCATCTACCAGTCTACCAACCTTGCTAACCAGCTCATCGTCTTCAAGAGGCTCGTCACCCTCCGAGCCAGCGAAGGCGAAAACATCATGGAGATCCTGCAGCAGATTGA
Organism: Penium margaritaceum; assembly: GCA_023375785.1. NCBI lineage: Eukaryota > Viridiplantae > Streptophyta > Zygnematophyceae > Desmidiales > Peniaceae > Penium > Penium margaritaceum. The sequence goes on along the minus strand of SZWC01001818.1, from coordinate 32,622 downwards.
GTCTCTTACTACCGAGTGTGTAGCCACCGGATGGAAGGTCAACCCTCAGCTGCAAGCCATGATCCTCCTTCTAGCATTGCTGGACAGTTGGAGTCCCATGATCACTGTCGTAGGCGGCTGGTCCGCCGATGAGCTGAAGTACCCGAAGGTGGCTGAGTACGTCCGGAACGAATGGATGCGGCGTGGTGGAAGAGAAAGCGGGGCAACGTCAAGTTCCACCTATGCCGTCCGCCCTCAAGGTGGAGGGGGAGGCAAGAAGGGGAAGGGTGCTAACCAGGGCACCAAGAGAGGTGACAACAAGGGGGAGTGCTACAATTGTGGCAAACAGGGCCACCATGCACGTGATTGCCCCAACAAGAAGTGGGACCAACCCAGGAAGGGCGGGAAGAAGGACACCCAAGCCATGATGGCCAGAGAGTCTACCGACTTGACAGATCCGGAAGTCACTGTGATNGGTGGAAGAGAAAGCGGGGCAACGTCAAGTTCCACCTATGCCGTCCGCCCTCAAGGTGGAGGGGGAGGCAAGAAGGGGAAGGGTGCTAACCAGGGCACCAAGAGAGGTGACAACAAGGGGGAGTGCTACAATTGTGGCAAACAGGGCCACCATGCACGTGATTGCCCCAACAAGAAGTGGGACCAACCCAGGAAGGGCGGGAAGAAGGACACCCAAGCCATGATGGCCAGAGAGTCTACCGACTTGACAGATCCGGAAGTCACTGTGATCGACTCCGGATCAAGCCGCCACACACAATGCAACCGGGCGGCACTCATCACCTACGGTGCCACCGAGCGGCGCATGACAGTGGCCAATGGCAAAACAGGGTTGGCTGCGGGCGAAGGCAATGTTCGCATTGAGTCATTGGTGAACAGGAAATTCATTCCGTGCACCATCTACGACGTGCTCCACATGCCCAACTTTGGGGCAAACCTGCTGTCAGTGAGCCACCTTACCGACAAGGGGCTTGAGGTACTCTTCAACAAGAAGGAGGCCATCATCCGGAAGGAGGGGGATGGCAAGGTGATTGCACGTGGCAAGAGGGAGGAGGACCTGTACCTTCTTCGCACCAAGGTTCTTGCCGATGCGGTGAGAACTGACACCATCAACCTCGTGACAAAGGATGAAGGAAATCTGGACCTATGGCACCACCGCCTATGTCACATCGCCCCCTCAACTGTGAGGGACATGGCGAAGAAGGAAGTGGTGCGAGGTCTTGAGGTCAAGGGCCTGGATGCAGCCAAGAATGCCGTGTACAAGCCATGCGTGGTGGGCAAGGCGACACGGCAGCCATTTGATGGCAAAGGGACGCGTGCATCGGCAAAGTTGGAGGTGGTGCACACGGATGTGTGTGGACCGTTCGAACCCTCCATTGGTGGGGCGCGCTACTTCGTCACCTTCATTGACAACCACAGCCGCAAGCTCTACCTCTACATCATCAAGAGGAAGAGCGATATCTTGTTGTGCATGCAGGAATTTGTGGCGGCTGTGGAGTGGCAAAAGGAGTTGAAGGTGAAGGCATTCCGGAGTGACAACGGTGGGGAGTACGAGGGCTGCACGGCTTGGATGAAGAGCAAGGGGATTGCGTGGCAGAAAAATACGCCACACTCTCCGCAGCAGAACGGCGTCGCCGAGAGAGCGAACTGCACCATCCTCAACATGGTCCGGTCCATGTGGAGCGAATCGGGCTCGCGCAGCGACACTAGGGCGAGGCGGCACAGACAGTGGCATACATCATGAACCTCACACCGACGAAGCCGCTAAAGGAAATGGAGTCCAAGGTGTGGAAGACGCCACAAGAAGTCTGGAGCGGGAGGAAGCCAACTGTAGCACACCTCCGCACTTTTGGTCGTGTTGCAAATGCTGTTGTGCAGGCATGAGAGGGGCGAGGCAAGCTGGACCCGCGGACTCGCTGGTGCATCTTTTTCGGGTACGAGAGCGGGAGCAAGGCGTACCGGCTCTTCGACTCGCGGAGGCAGCAGATCGTGAAGAGTCACGACGTCACGTTCGATGAGGACAGCCGTTGAACGGATAAGGATGCTGGTCTCTCCAAGCGTGGGGAGTGGCTGCCACTCCTCGAGGGGGAGACGCCGAAGGACGCAAAAGAGGGTGTCGTATCGCCTCCAACCGGCAAGAACCATCCGGGCGATGTTGGAGCGGCTGATTTGCATTCAGCCGAGTCAGACGATGAGTCCAAAGCGCCGGCAGCAGTGGAGCCGAACGAGGAGGCGGGGAGTAAGCCCGCATCTCCACGGTCCTCGAGAGAGGGGGAGCAGGCCAGCGGTGCAAGTGGCGCCGCGAGAGGGCAGCAGCAGTAGCAGCAGCAGTGACAGCAGCAGCAGCAGCCTCAACAGCAGCAGCCTTGAAGAAGCGGACGTGCAAGGTGGATGGCAAAATGGTACGATGCCGCACAGGGCACCTGGACTGGGTTTGCTCGAGAGTTCTTTGCACAAGAGGAGCCCGAGACCATCAAGGAGGCATTGCAACAGAAGGATGGGGCTGAGTGGGAGGGAGCCATGAAATCTGAGCTCGCCTCCCACGAAGAGAACGGCACTTGGCAACTGATTGACAGGCCAGAGGGCACAAAAATCATTGGCTCCAAGTGGATCTTCAAGAAGAAGCTCACCAAGGAGGGGAAGGTGGCGCAGTACAAGGCGCGGCTGGTCGCGAAGGGGTACGCCCAATAAAAGGGTGAACACTACAAAGAAACCTTCGCACCGGTGGTTAAGTTCACCTCCATCCGTTCCATCCTCTCGGTGGCGGCGGTGCGCGACTACAAAGTCCACCTAACGGACGTGAAAACCGCGTTTCTCAATGGTGACTTGGACAAGGAGGTCCTCATGGAGGTGCCGGAGGGGGTGGATGCGCTGCCGGGGAAGGTGTGCCGGCTTTGCAAGGCGCTTTATGGACTGAAGCAAGCGCCACTCATGTGGTACCTGAAAATGGACGGCTTCATGGCCAAGCTTGGCTTCAAGTGCTACGAAGCGGATCAAAGCATATACGTGGAAAAGCAGTCGGGTTTGCACCAGATCGTGGTCCTCTACGTGGATGACCTCATCCTCGTGTCATCGGACACGGAGGAGTTGGTGAACCTGAAGCGGCAGCTGGGTGGTCGGTTCAAAATGACCGACATGGGCGAGCTCAAGTACTACCTCGGCGTCGCCATAAAAAAGGACCGCAAGGCATGCACGATGGAGATGGGGCAGGCAAAGTACGTGCAAGAGGTGCTCCACCGCTACAACATGGAGGAGTGCAACCCCATCGGCACACCCATGACCACCACATGTGAGCTAAGCTTGAGCATGGGGCCGAGCACAGATGAGGAGAAGGAGGAGATGGCAGGTGTGCCATACCTGTCCGCAGTGGGGAGCATCATGTACGGCATGGTGGCGACGCGGCCCGACCTAGCCTTCGCGGAGGGCCAAGTGAGCCGCTATGTCGCTGACCCCGGGCCGCAGCATTGGCAAGCGGTGAAGCGGATCCTCTGCTATCTCAAGGCCACAAAACAGTCGCAACTCGTGTTTGGAGGGGGAGCGCGTGATGACTCCCTCGAGTTGGTCGGCTACTCCAATGCCGAGTGGGCTGGTGATGTGGATGACAGAAAATCAACGTCGGGGTACGTCTTTGTGCTTGGTGGTGCAGCAGTCTCATGGGCAAGCAGGAAGCAGGACTCCGTGGCGCTGTCCAGCACCGAAGCGGAGTACATTGCACTCGCGGAAGCTGCAAAGGAGGCGGTATGGCTGCGGCGGCTGCAAAAAGAGATCGGCGTGCCGCAAAGGAAGCCGACGGTACTCAACTTTGACAACATGAGTGCCATCAGCCTCACCCAGAACCCAGTGCTGCACAGGAGAACCAAGCACATCGAGATCCGTCATTACTACGCACGGGACTTGGTGGCGAAGGGAGATGCGGCTATTGTACATTGTGGCACTAAGCACATGCTCGCCGATGCCATGACCAAGGCACAACCCAAGGACAGGCACAACGCAAGCTGCATGGAGCTCGGTCTATGCCATGAAGTTTAAAATGCTATAGGTTCTAAGGACAGGGCATCAAGGCTGCGGTGCAAGGGGGAGATTGTTCACATGGTGTGCCCTTTGCCATGAGTGCCGTTGATCGTAATCCCTGGTTCGACCACTGAGAAGTGGTCAAACTCCTTATCTGACTTTAGATTCGGATTTCTTGGAGTTTTCCATGCAGGATCGAGCTTTGAATCGCTCATTTTGAGTGAGTATTCAGAAAGTTAGCCTAGCCCAAAAATCGGGTGTGGGGCGTGTGGGATCTGGCACCCGCCATAGGTGGCGGGATAATCCACCGCCAGTGATCCTAGTTCGTCTCCAATGAGCTCCAAAGGCACATGGGCCATGAAGAAATGAATGTGGATGGTCCCTTGGACCAAGGCGAGCCCCTGCCCACGTTGGGATGACAGGAAGGGTGCTTCGACAGGCCACCGTCGAAGCGCCTCCCGTCACTCCCGTTCGTGGGCATGGTGGGCGGCTCGGCTCCACCAAGGGTTACTTTGATGGCCATAGCAGGGGCTCTACTGCTCCAATTTGGGCGTGCCTAGATGCGTTGGAAATCTTAGATCACATGCTATAAGAATGTAATGTAATCTCACTATGCTAACTAACCAAAATGTGTTTCGATTCAGATCTACTGAATGCGACGAGTTCTGCCCGCTCACATTCGTGATCCTTGTGCTCCACACTCTTCACCATTGGTGTCCATTGGCTTCCCAAACCTTGGTAGCGTGAATCAGTGAGAGCTAGGCATCCTTGAGGGTGCTTCTACACCCACTAGAGCCAACAAGCCCCTTGTATGCAATTTGCATGTACCTTGTGTCAGCACTTGAGTGTCCATCTTTTGGCCCTCAAATTGTTGTCGTAATTGCTCCTTTGGCGGAGGTGTGGAGCCCCTCGGGCTCCCCTTGAGGAGATGCCTCCTTCCCTTCCTCCTTGTGCTGCATGGTCCTCTGCACAGCCACCACCGCTTGTGCATGGAACTCAACAGTGTCCATTTGGGCTGCCTTGTGGCTATGCTTCACCATTCCTACAGCACTGGGCCCCTTTTGCCCGTTAGGAGATCTAGGTCATTTGCCGTTGATGCTCTCCCCTGGCTGGTCTGCCACTTGGATCACCTCTCTTGCCACCCTTTGAGGCCTTGCACCCATCACCCGGCGTCCCGTTGCATGGCGTGCTTTGAGGTCCAGATCTACTGATTCAGCCTGGACGACACCCTCCATACCGCCCAGTGCGCCCTTAGGTCATCCCGTCTTGGACGTAGCTGCAACCGCTTCCTTGCTCCGACGGCTGTCCACGTCAGACTCATGGCTGCTCCTTATGAGGATTTCAGCATGTATCTGGTACACAACATGTTTGTATGCACCACGTGTCAGGACACATCCACTGTCTTCCTCTTTCAAGAGACAGCCCTTGCTTGTGAAGGTCACTTCGAGTCCCTCCTCAGTGAGGGGACTCACGAACAGTACATCCGTTGCCAGGGCAGTGTCAGGAGGAATCCTCGAAGTGCGGTCCTGACATTTGTTTGATCGTCTCTAGTGGTTCACTTCTTCTGTTTTGGGCAAATCTGAGACTGAGCATGAGCTTTCTGGTCGCCTCACGATATGTGAGCAGGCATTTAGAGACAGTCACTTTTGCGAAGGGAATAACGCGATTTTGCATTAGTTTTTTTTACATGGATATGATCACAAAATTTATAGGGCTAGTCATGAAATTTCCAACGCACCAAACCGCGCGCGATTCGGCAAAGCGTAGCCCAGTTTACGCTTGCCAAAGCGCAGGTCTCACCCACCATAGAAGCCTGACACCGCTACACGCCGTGGCGCCTTCCTTCACGTGCGAAGCGCCTTTTGTGAGGCGCAAATCCCATTGCACGTGATGTATGGGTCCCCTGCGCTGTTTCTATGCACCTTCCCTGCTTTTGGGTCAAGTTTGGTGATGGGGTGTGGCGAGGTTCGAAACCTGGCCTTGAGTAACAAAACGTACTACTGAGTTTCGGACGCTGAGCCACAATTTTGACTAAGTCCCTCAGTAACAAGCTGCACTATAGGATCCGGTAGATGATGCACTGGATCAGGTGGATCATCCATCGGACGCCTCGGCAGGCCTATCGGAGAAATTTCTCCAGATGATACTTTTGTTACTCGGTCCGGTTGATTATTGACTAGATTTTGAGTCGCAACAGGCCCTAAGAGCCGCTGCGCATACCCCAACTTTGGAAGGCCATTACTCCCTCAATACTTGTCTGATTCCAGTAAAACAACTTCCACCAGATTAAGCAACTCGTCAAATTTAAGGAAAAATAATTCATTTTAGGATCCAAGCAATCCTTGAGTTGCCAGATCCGCCGGCGCGGAGTTCCTAGTTTCTGGCGGCTCGTTGGCGCCTCCCGGTGCCACACTTGGGAATGCGGAGTGACAATGTTTTCAGCAGGCAGATGCTTTGAGCCTCCTTCCCTCTTAGATGTTGTGGAGGTTGCATGCTCACAACATGCCTGTTGGCCCCCGACCACATCAACTTCCACACCGCATAGTTGATCACTGCTGCATGGCGAGTCCACGATGGCTTTGGCCTGCCACCCTCTCTCAACACGCTTATTGGAGTCCACGGTTGCCATTGTGCATGTCGCTTTCCAGTGGCTCCTCTTGCTACATTTGTAGCAGGCTCCTCTTTTGGTCTGTTTGATCCTTGTTGCTCCAAAAACACCTGTCGCTCGTCCACATCAGATTCTACCATCTCCACTCTCTTTTTGGAGCGTATGGAGCCGGTTATTGCCACATTGGTCTGCTACCCTTCTCCCACCTTCCTGGCAAGATCTGCAGCCCCCTTTGTGCACTCCTGCCTCCTGTGACCTTCCTGGCCACAGCGATGGCATGCTCCCTTCTAGGCGCAACTCAGACACATCCCTTACACCACATGATCTCCCTCTCCTCCATTAGAGAGGACGATCAATGCAGATGCTGTGGACAACTTTCCTTGCACCGCCACGGTGGTTTTATTCCACCGGTCACACTGACTTGTGCCACCTTTTAAAAAATCAGTAACTTTTCCCATAGATCACCATGGCTGTCAATCATGAAGGCTTGACTGTTAGGAAGGGTCAGATGGAGGGCCGCTGCTGGCAATTGGGAGTCGATGGCCCATTCCACCTGATGATACCAAGACACCGTCGTTTGAATCTCTTCCGCGAGCTCCAACAGGCTTGACTCCTCGTCGGCTTGGAGGGTGAAAAGCCGCGTGACAAGGAGGAGACATTGATGAAAAGATGATGGCTTGTGTGCAACGCAGAGCCTTTTCCAAGAATTCGATGCTTGGGCGCATCCTTAGAGGTGCATGATGTCCTTGTTGGTATGAGGGTGAGTGTGCACCCTGGAGGGTCCCTAGCAGTGGCTGGTTTACACCACCAACTGTTGGCCTGAGGGTGAGTGTGCACCCTGGAGGGTCCCTAGCAGTGGCTGGTTCACACCACGAACTGTTTTTGGAGAGACTGAAACTATGGAGGCAACTGGTTCCAAGGATAGCAAAATCTGGTCAGAGATTGAGGCAATAATTTTGGCCTGAATTGACTGGGAATGAACACTTGATCAAGGCTCACAAGCAGTAGCATTTTATAGCCACTGATCTAAGCTTTCCAGAACACCAAAGCATGCCAGATTTGGAGCTTCCTAGCAGATTCTATGGCTTCTAGAGTGCTCCTTGGTAGGCTGTCCTTTTTCCCACCTAGGAAGGCATCCCTTCCCTCCTCTAGAAGCTCCTGCCCCTTCCTAGATTCCTCAGCTTGCTTCTAGTAGGAGGGAAGGTGTCCAGAAGACCAAGACACCTCTAGATGCCTTCTAGGACAAGTCACCCCTTCTAGAAGGTGTGCCACCTTCCTGGACCCTCACCTGGCCTTCTAGAAACTTAAGGAGGAACTCTAGAGGTTGAGCTAGCTTCCTGGCATCTATTTTCCACCTCCCTTGAGGCAGGGCAGAATTTCATCTTGTGGGACTTGAACCCGGGCCCCTGCCTCTAGAGGTGGACACCATTAACCACTAAGCCACTAAGGCTTGTCTTTTTGGTGTTCCTTTTTGGAGTCACTCCTGCCATGGTGAGGAGCATCATTCCAACACCAACTGCTTTTGGAGAGACTGAAACTGTGGAGGCAACTGGTTCCAAGGACGACAGAAAACTAGTCAGAGAGTGAGGCAATAGTTTTGGCATGAATTTACTGGGAATACACACTTGACCAAGGCTCACAAGCAGTGGAATTTTATAGCCATTGATCTAAGGTTTCCAGAACACCAAAGCATGCCAGATTTGAAGCTTCCTAGCAGATTCTATGGCTTCTAGAGTGGCCCTTGCTAGGCTGTCCTTTTCCCCACCTAGGAAGGCATCCCTTCCTTCCTCTAGAAGCTTCTACCCCTTCCTAGATTCCTCAGCTTTCTTCTAGCAGGAGGGAAGGTATCCAGAAGACCAAGATACCCCTAGATGCCTTGTCGAACAAGTCACCCCTTCTAGAAGGTGTGCCACCTTCCTGGACTCTCACCAGGCCTTCTAGAACCTTAAGGAGGAATTTTAGAGGTTGAGCTAGCTTCCTAGTATCTATTTCCACCTCCCTTGAGGCAGGGAAGAAATTGATCTTGTGGGACTTGAACCCAGGCCCCTGCCTGTAGGGGTGGACACCATTGTCGACTAAGCCACTTGGGCTTGTCTTTTTGGTGTTCCTTTTTGGAGTCACTCCTGCCATGGTGAGGAGCATCACTCCAACAGTCCTTACCATGCTAACTGAAGAAGAACCACAGTCGTGGTCCTTCAAGGCCTCTCTCTCCCTAGCCATGGCCATCCATTGAGGAAATCTCTCTTCTCATTTGACCAGCTGAAGTAGATCCTTCTTGCAAAGGTGATTTTTGCCCTGTCACCTGAAAGGAAGGAAGGGTTGCTCTCTTGGCCGGTCATTGCCATGACTTATGGTAGATGCATGGATAAAGGTATACTTGGCATCCCTTGAAGGCATGGGCACACAACCCTTTGTTGGCCAGAGGGTGTATGTGTGCACCCTGGAGGAAACCAAGCTCACCTGGTTCATGCTTCCAACTGTTTCAGGGGGACCCGAGTGAGAGAGGCTGGTTTCTCCACAGATGGCATAGGACTTGGTTATGGGAGTCACATCTCAAAATAAAACCGTTAGTTGATTGATGTGATGTCAATAATGATGATTGTTGTTGGTTGTAGTGCCTGGAATGTGTGTCCTTTTGTAGCCACATGTGCAGCTTTTACTATGCAAAAAAGAAACCACAAAAGACTAAGCTTCCTAGCAGCTTCCATGCCTTCTAGATGTTGTAGATTCTCCCCTCTGCATGCCCAAGTGCGGTGCCGGGAGGCTTTGACGACCTGCCAAAGAGAGGAAGTTCCTCACCATTGGATGTGGCGACATGAGGATTGTCCGGATCCTAAAATTGAGGCCCCTGAAAGTTGACGAGTCGCTGCATCTGGTGGAAGTTGTTTCACCGGACTCAGACAAGTAATGAGGGAGATATGGGCTTCCAAAGTTGGGATGTGCGTGGCACCTCTAGGAGCTGGCCGCGGTCCGACTTCCGGTGAATAATCGACCGGAACGAGCAACAAAATTCCATCTGGGGATTTTGCTCCAAAAGGACTGCCGAGGCGTCCGGTGGATGATTTGCCGGACTTTAGTAGTGCAGTATTGTTACTTAGGGACTTCGTCAAAATCCTGCCTCGGAGTCGGAAATTCAGTAGTACAGTTTGGTACTCAAGGACAGTCGAAACTCCGACTGCAGGTCCGCGAACAGGTTTCGAACCACATCAATCTCCATAACCAAACACAATGATTAACTCATCAAAACATACCCCAAAAGTTCAAGGGGCACCGCCACAACGTGTAGGGACATCTGCGCCTGCAGAATGGTGTTTTGATGGGTCCTTGATGTGTTAGGGTGCCTCGGTGGGCAACAAGGTGCGCACCGCCAACTGAGCGACTGTTTTGGGATGCTGCGCTTTGACTGACGTAGCGGGAGGTACGGTGATTTGAATCATGTAAAGTTTAGTGTGTTGGAGACCTCATGATCAGCTCTACAAATGTTGAGATCATGTTCATGTTTTAAAACATAATCCAAAATTGTGTTTTTCCCTTCCCAAAAGTGACTGTCTCACAATTGTCTTCCACTCCCAGAAACATACCGTGACGCGACCAAAAACCACACGCTTAGACTAAAAACCACACGCTGAAAAAGAGGAAGCGGTGAACATCAAGTGCAGACCCGGTCGGGGAACGTTGGAACTGCCTCCAACCTGGGGCCGTTTCCTGAGAAAGGGTTATGGATCCACAACTCTGACAGGTCTATAAACTGCTGACGGCTTTTGTGGCGGACGTGACTGTTGTTGGGGACAACATCGCTGTCAACCTCTGAGGTCCTGGAGGTGAAGACTGCACAAATGGTGCAGAAGGGGATGCAACCCATTCAGAAGTATGCAGATGGCCCTCGTTACGGTAATGGAGGTGGCACTTCGAGTTGCACCTCGCCCATAAGGGGCTGCTAGAGGTCAAGGGAACAAAATTCCTCAACAAAGCGACAACAATAGAAGCATAGAACGTGGCCTCGTAACCATGTTGCCTTCTCCAAGTCCAAGTCGGTGCCCAAGTCGGAAGTCTAAAGTCGAAAGTCGCCCATTGCTGAGCCAAGTCGGAAGTCGGTCATGTCATTTTTGCCAGAAATCAGTGGGAGAGGCAATGCAACATTGTGGACCGACTTGAATCAGGCCTTTGTACCAAAATTTACAACTTCACTGAATNTAGGTGTTGTGTAATCTACCACTGTGCTTACTATGTGTTCAGCAATTCACTACATTACTTCATGTTTTGCACTTCACCACTTTCCTCACATCATTCCTTACTGAGGTGGGAAGAGACAAAAGATACTAGTGGAACAATATAGACAAGAGATGGCAATGAAAATTCATTTAAAATGCAGGTTACACCATTGGCTGTGTGACAAGTCAAGATAAGCTTTGTATCTGAGTCATAAAAGTGGAAGGAAGAAAACCTGACCAAACAGATTCAATGCATAAGTTCTAGCCACGGCGTGCCCTCCTGTTGCGGCTTGGAGAAGCAGCTTGGCCCGTGGCAACAGCAGTAGCAGGTGCTGCTGCGGAAGCAGCAGCTGCTGCAGATGTAACTGAGCGTGTTGCAGCAGCTTGAGTACGTGCACCTGCTGCATCCTGTGAGCGGGCTGTTGCAGAAACAGACCGGGAACCTGTTGTAGATGTTTGGATAGCAGCTCCTGCTGCACCACTTGCATCTTCTGCAAGTGGTGCTTCCAAGTCCTTGCGCTTCCTCACACCCCGTCGTAGAATCCTAGAAACTTCCTCCACGGCTGGAGTTCCAGCTGCATCTTCCTCCTCTTCATTCCCACCATCCCCACCGTCATCGCTCCCACCTTCACTGAGCTCTTCAATCTCCTCATCTAGCTCATCCTCTTCGTCTGTGTCAGAATCATCACCGCCCAAAACCGCTTCATCCTCCCCATCACCGCGTGCAGCACCATTGGTTCCTGCCCCTGCTGCTGCCTCCAGCTCATCTCCACTATCCCGTACTCCTGCAATGTCAAGGTCCCAAACATCTTCCTGGTCTCCTTCCTCCAACTCCCCATCCACGTCGCTCCCACTTTCTGCTTCTTCCTCTCCAGCAGAGCCCTTGACCACGTCTGCCAGCTTTGGTCCCTTCACCTTGCCGTAAAGTCGGGTCAGTCGCACGTTCACCCTCACCAGCATTTCAAGTGTTGAAGTGTTGAGCCTGTTCCTGCGAGCTGTCTGAATGANCTCCTGCAATGTCAAGGTCCCAAACATCTTCCTGGTCTCCTTCCTCCAACTCCCCATCCACGTCGCTCCCACTTTCTGCTTCTTCCTCTCCAGCAGAGCCCTTGACCACGTCTGCCAGCTTTGGTCCCTTCACCTTGCCGTAAAGTCGGGTCAGTCGCACGTTCACCCTCACCAGCATTTCAAGTGTTGAAGTGTTGAGCCTGTTCCTGCGAGCTGTCTGAATGAGCTCATGCTTGCTGAAAACACGCTCATTCTCAGAAGAAGTGCATGGCTGAGCCAGAATACGCATGGCCAAGTTGCGGAGTGCACCCATCCAAGTCAAGTGCCGTGCATGCCAGCGGTATGCTGCCACCTCACCAGTCACCACCTTCGCCACCGCCTGCTTTGCCCTTTCCACATCCCTCTGCCGCTCCGGGTCCTCGTCCACCGTCAGGCGGCCACTTGAAAACGCATCCAGCTGCTCCTCCAGCAGCACCTGCTCACTTTCAGGCAAAAGTGCATTGACAACTTGATTCCACGCCTCAACAGTCTTCTCATCAGCATCGAACTTATGGCCGAAGTGCTGCGGATGGATCCGCCGGGCTGCTGCAAAAACAGGGCAGTTCATCTGCCTTTTCCACCTGTCCGAAAGACGTTCCATGGCAAACTTGACCCATGCAGGGTTGCAAGCTGCACGACGGCGGCCACGTGCAACACCCAAGGCTTGCAGCTGCTCCGTGGCATCAAGCAAAGCCTCGTAGATGATGCCCGAGGTGCCACCAGCAGCGTCAGCTTTGCGTAAGGCCAAGACAAGAGGCCCCATCATCTTTACAAGAGCTTTCACCTGTACCCAGAAAACACGCTGGCGCACCAGCCTGCGAACCTCCTTCTTGCGAGCGCGGAATCCAGCGTCACGGCCTGCTCCTCCCACCTCCTGCCACTTGGTGCTATCCACCATCTTCTCCAGAGCTGGCTGCATCACCACAAGGCGCTTGAGCATGCGATGGACAGATGCAAAGCGGGTTGCACAACTTGGAAGCAACACCTTGCCACCGCTCTCCTGCTTCATCCATGACCGCAGCACGTCCTTGTTCCTGAAGAAACTGACAATCTTCTCTGCCCTCCCAATGACATTGGTTCCCCACTCCGTCTTCCCAATGTCTTTCAGAACAAGGTCCAGACTGTGAGCAACACACTCCGTGAAAAAAATATTGGGGTACTTCACACGCAATGCCTTGAATGCCTTGTTGTTGGTGGAAGCATTATCCGTGATAACCATAACGACATTTGCAGCACCCACTTCAGCAATGGCCAGGTCAATCACAGCTGCGACATGGTTTGCATCCCGCACCAACCCAGACGCATCACGAGAGAACAGGTGCGAAGTACCCTCAGCATTTGTTGCCATTGCAGAGTATTTGGGGCGGATCTGGATGTCCGACCATTCATCCACACCCAAAGTGCACCCAAAGATCTCCCACCCATCACGAAGGGGCTGCTCCAATTCAGANACAGAAGCTGATTGGGAGTGCCCCACACGCCATGACCTTGACGAGAGACTTCTGGCACTCCCTGTTCGCCTTGTTGTCAAGATGGTCACGCATGCTCGTCTGCCTGCTGCTGTTGAGGGATGCAAGGGAGACTGCAGGGCCTCCACGGAGGAGGGACATGGCTGGAGAAACTGCACGGTCAGCGGTGGTGCAAGCGCCATCTGCTGCCTCGTCGTCGCTATCACCTACCCCGGCTGCATCTCTCAGCGCCTTGCGCTGGCGTTCAGCAGTCAGTTGCGCCCAGTTGACCGGGCGGTCCCTGGTTCCCCAGGCTTCACCCTCTCCATTGAACAGCTTCGGGTCTGCTCCGGTGAACCCGTCGGGAAGTGCCAGGGCAGGCAGTCCAAGAAGCGCACGGGCAGCTGGAGGGGCCACCCTGCACTTCGCGATGTTGCTCACTGCAGCTCCGTAGTGGCCCCTCATACGGTCACTCCCACCGGAAAAGGAGTTGCCGCAAGCACCACAATAGAACCCCGGGTAGCCGGCGGCAGTTGGAGTAGGTTTGAAAAACTTGGACAGGGCCCTGGTCAGCAGGTCACCTTGGAGGGGCTGCACGGCTGCCATGCCGGTGGCTGGGTTTGGACGAACTGCAGCCACAGCAGAGGCTGCTGGCCCTCTCGCCATGGCAGTGTCTTCAAGTCTCTGGTAGCGAACACAAACAGAGCTCACTGACTTGCCCTATGTTGTCGACATCCCAGGTGGGCGGACCGCTAACTGTCCATATGCAGGGAATGTGATCCACGTAAGGATATGCCAGCGTGGAGATGGATACATGGTTCATGCACGCAGATTGCCATTGTTCCATTCGAGGCTATCGCTAGGGTGGCAGGTCTTGACGTGCTTGGCCCACTCTCATTGGAGCATGAAGTTCAGATTTCAATCGATGGCTCCTGATTGGCCATCTTAGCTGTGCTGGGCAACAACACTCCACATGAGGGCATGTACACGCATGACAACCTGGCACCATCGATATGGGCTGCCGCGAGGTCAACTTTGATGGACCGAGTGTCCAAAACTGTGCGCTGACCCAAGGCTGATTTATCCCCATTTTTCCCCGTTCAAAAATGAGTACCCAGTCTAGGTGACTGGGTGGACCCGGGTGGGTAAATAGCAAAAGTCTAAGTCGATTCCACGTCGACTTAGGTCGACGTGGCAACTTCGACTTTAGCCCCAAAGTCACCAAGTCTAGGGCAACATGGCCTCGTAAAGAAGAACACGGAGTCGCTCATGCTGCTGGTATCCGGGACAACCGCGTCGTAGTGGGGCTACTTCCAAGGCTACAAGCTGGCAGCCGAGGCTTGGCAAAAACTCTGCGCCATCCATCAATCCAATTCGCTGGCGAATAAAATACTCGCAATGAGGCAACTAATGACAGTGAGAATTGAGGAGGGAGATGATTTCATCTCTGCCATGAAACAGATCGAGTCGCTCGCCTTGCAAGGCAACGACATGGGGTGGAAGATGGACACGTAGCTGTAGGCAATGGCCCACCTTATGGCCCTTCTTGACAATTGGAGCCCTCTCATCACAGTCTTCGGAGGATGGGCAGAGGATAAGATCACTTGTGGTGCAGTCGCAGAGTACATCCGTAACAAGGTGCAGTAACGAATCTATAGGGAGCCCTCGTCTTCCTCATCAGCCCTCGTCAGCAAAACTCGTGGTAGCGGAAGCGTGGCCAAGGGAGGTGGCGGACATGGCAGCGGCAAGAAGGGCGCCAGGAACGGTGCATTCCGTAACTGCGGCAAGGAGGGCCACTGGACCCGTCAGTGCACCGAGGAGGCAAAGGCTGGCCACAAGGAAGCCAAAGGTAGGAAGGCGCTCCTCAACAGTACTCAAAACCACTACCTCAAGAAGACCAACCGTCGATGCCTTGACGCCAAAGCGGAGGAGCATACCCAGGTCGTGAAGGTCATGTTCATCAACTACACCAAGTCTAAGAAATTCATTGTGGTCGCACACGACAAGGTCGGGCCGGCCGCTGGCCAAGGAGACGTGGACGTGGAGGTGGTAGTTGGTAGAAAGTGGGTGCAGCACGTACCCGGCTTGGCTGACATTGTAAGTGTCAGCCGCTTGACTGACAAGGGATATGAGGTGCTCTTCAGGAGAAAGGGGGCAGTCATGCAAAAGGACGGTAGCGGCAAGCCCGTGCTGGAGGCTAAGCACGAGGGAGGCCTCTACATTGTGGAGACCAAGGTGATCCATGCGGTGACAGACTCAGCAGACTTGCATGATCGCACCCTCAACGTGGCCAAAGGAGGGGGCGCTGATCTGGAGCTCTGACACCGACGACTACGGCATTCCTCACCCGCGGTCGTGAAAGAGATGGCAAAACGCAAGCTGGTATGCAGCCTCTTCATTGACGGTGTAGAAGAGGTGACAGATGCAGCAAAGCACAAAAAGTGCGAGCCTTGCATTTTGGACAAGGCGCGATGCAAACCATTCAACGAGAACTTGACTCGCGCCTCGGATCTAGTGGAGTTCATGCATAGCAACGTATATAGACCATTCAAGACGACGTCAAAGAATAACGCACATTACATTGTGACCATCATAGATAACTATAGCAGAAAACTCTACGTGTACTTCATGAAGCGGAAATGAGAGGTCCTGGACCGGCTGAAGGAGTATATCGTCACAGTGGAGAAGCAGACTGACCGAAGGGTCAGAGCGCTACGCAATGAAAACGGCGGAGAGTACGTGGGCTGTAGTGGGTGGATGAAGCAGTAGGGGCCTAAAATGGGAATAAACTATGCCGTATTCACCTCACTCAAATGGCGTGGCAAAACGGGTGAGCCAGATGCTTCTGAACATGGTACCGACCATGTTGGTGGATGCGGAATTGCAGCAAAGCTTCTAGGCGAAAACTGTGCGTACGACAAGCTACACCATCAACCTCACTCCTAAAGCAGTGCAGGAAGGGAAGAGTGGCTAGAAGATGCCGCAAGAGGTCTGGAGTGAGACAATCTAAGTGTAGCACACCTGAAAGTGTTCAGGTGCAAGACGCCCACGGTGGTGCAGGCTGGGCAGCGGCGCAAAAGCAAGCTGGAGCCGTTGGCAAAGTCGTATCTCTTCCTTTGCTTTGAGAGTGTACAAAAAAGCATACCGGCGCTACAACATGCGAAAGGAGGAGATAATCCACAGCCAAGAAATGGAGTTTGAAGAGCACAAGAGCTACATCAGTAGCAACAACATGGGTATGGTGGACTCTCTAAACACGGGGGAGTGGTTCTAGCTCCTTCACTACAAGGAGCCGGCGGATGCTGAAGTTGAGGATGTGGCATCAGAACACAACGGTGCACTGGCGGTGGCAGCTGATGCGGAGGACTCCGATGATGAAGAGATTCACCAGAAGGATCCGCTGGATGAGGCACCAAGGGTGCCAAGGGGCACACTCCCGTTAGAGTGTACATCAGGCGTTGGTGGAAAATCCACTGGACGTGCCGACCGTTCAGGTGGCAACCATGGCATACATCAGACTGCCCACTGCAGACTGATATGGGATGCCCAGCATGTCCGTTTTCTTCGCTTCGTTAGATGGGGGCATGGAGGAGGAGAGCTTGCACTCTGGGCTCATGGGTGTGGTGGCAGGCTTACAATCTGTCACGTTGTATTTTTTTATGATGGAGTCAATGTATCTTATCTGGATCAAGCTGATGGTACCAACTGTTGTGTCATGCTGGATGGAAACTCCATGATAGAAGTCAAGATGATCCATGTCCTTCACCTTGAATCTGCAGCTCAGCTACCCCTTGAGATTGTCAAGCAGCCGCGTTAGAGAAAAGCATGGAATTGGGTCATCGACAGACAAGGCAACCAACAGTCCCTTTATTTCTCTCATGCACATACATGCTAGGGTTGTTGTCCCAGTGCATAAAGGAATCCTTAGCCATGAATGTATCCATCTCCCAGTACTAAAATCTTGGCGCTTGTTTTAACCCATAGAGCACCTTCACCAATATGCACACTCTGCTATCGGGAGCATCAACCCCCTTTGGAACCTCCATGAACACCTCCTTCTCAAGTTTTCCATAAAGAAATGTTGTCTTGACATCCATCTTGTGGACCTCCATGTTCTCGACAGCAGCAATGGTGAGGATTGACTGGATGGAGGCGAACGTCACAACCGGAGCAAAGGTCTTATTGTACTCTGTACAAGGCTGTTGAGAGAACCCTTTTGCTACCACCCGTGCCATGTACTCGTCTATCTTGCCATCCTGTTTCCTCTTTACTTTCAGCACCCACTTGGACCCCACAACATGAGCCTGGCAGGTCTGTCCACCAGCAACCATGTCCCATTCTCCTCAATGGAGCTGAATTCATTGAAGATTGCTTCATCCCACTGCGCTTTGTCAGGCCGTGTGAGTGCCTCTGCTACAGACGTTTGCTTCTCTTGAACCAGGAACAGATAATTGAAGCCTGTTCATTCACCCCTCTCTGCATTGTAATGCTGCCAAGGTACTTTGAGATGTGAACTGCTCCTTGGACCTGCCGGTTGTTGCTGTTGATGTGGAGGTTGAAGGTCTTCTTCATCGTTGATGATGGGAGAGGCATCTCCCTCATGGTCTGGAGGATCAAATACATCAAAGTCAGATTCTGATTCCTCCAAGTCACCTTCATCAGTGCCTCTCCCTGTTGCAGCACCCAGCCCATGCCATTGTGCTTGAGCTTCGTCTCCCTCCTCAAGGAGAGTGAGCCACTCTCCCTGTTATAGAGTTTTCTTGAGTTCGAGAAGCTCTCCCTTACTCACAGACATTTTGTGGAAATCCACGTCTTTGTTGCAAATGACCTTCTTGGCTCCATGGTCCCACAATCTCTAAGCTTTGTGGGTGGATTCATAGCCCTTTTGTGCACTTGCAATGATCTTTCCAGGGCCATCACCGGCCTGGACCTTGGCAAAGCCAGTGCAACCGAGCACCTTGAGATGGGAAACATCGGGCTTCCTACCTGACCGTGCTTCTTGAGGCGTCTTCAGCTGCTGTGTCTGTTTCGTCTTGCCTCTCCTTCATAGAGTTGTTGCAGGTGTGAGGTTCACAATATTGGTAGCCGTATGTGCTACTTCAGCCCAGAACCTAGGAGGCAGCTTGGCGTCATAGAGCATGCACCTTGCCATGCCCAGGAGGGTGTGCTACGCCGTTTCTTTGAGTTGAGTTGGGGGTAGTTTTCTGGTGTTCAATACCCTACATCTTGAGCCACTCCCTAGGCTTTGTTGTCTTCCCCACTGTCTTTCCTGAATGCCTTTTCCTTCTTGGTACTCTTTCACTCAACCATAGCGACAAAGGCTTGCAGACTCTCCTTCACTCACTTTTCTTTTTGAGAAAGTACATCCAAACCTTGCGGTTTTTGTTGTTGTTGGTGTTGTTGATGCATGTGAGGAAACATCTGCTGCTTCCATTGGACAATATGCAAAAGGGACCACACGTCAGAGTAGATGAGGTCAAGGGGTGCAAAAGCATGTGTGCCATTGCACTTGAAGGGTTTCTTTTTTACCCTGCCTTGAAGGCATGGAACACACAAGATCCCGGCTCCCTCTGCGTCATCACCTAGCTCCATTCCACGCACTTGCTCCTGCTTTCCCATGTGCACCAACGTGCAATGATCCACGTGCCCAAAGTGCTTGTGCCACAGGTTCTTGGAGGATGGGCACGTGCTAGAATGAACAGCCCTGGTGGCTGCATTTTCTTATGGTTTTGTTGCCAAATCGTTTGCTTCCAGTGCTTCCGCTACTCCAACATGTCCTTCGTCATCAAAAATTTACATCGCTGCTCCCCTCATCATCACTCTTCGCCAAAAATTCAACCGTTGATGTTCTTTTTTTGTTCTGCAAGACGTAGAGTCCATCAAGGTGAGGAACCTTTGCAATAACCTTCTTTGCATAGTAGGAGATGTTGATGTCCTTGGTTGGGACTATTACTGCTTCCTTCTCTGCAAAGACGAGTGTCATGCCATAGTCAGGTATCTTAGAGATAATGAGCAGGTTGGCTGTGAAGGAGGGAAAGTAGAACACCTCTTCTAGCTTGAGGTCAGAATCCGCACCGTTGACACCCACTGTGACCAGATTGTCACCAATCCCCTCTCCTGCCTCAACCTTGCCGTTGGCAACTCTGAAGTTCTTGTTGCATGGAGAAACACAGATTAATTCTCTCTTCTCGTAAGTGGTATGCTCTTTTGTGCCCGAGTCAAGGCCATGGGAATCTAGCCTGAGTACGGCCCTCCCTTTGTTGGAGGCACACTCAGCCATCAAGCTTCTAGGATCCTTCCCACCATTTCCCCCTCCCCATGCATCCTTGTCTCCTTCCTCTTCCTTGGGTGCCCGGCACTCTTGAGCTTGATTTCTAGCCTTGCCACAGTTATGGCAGTTTCCTTGGAACTTTGCACCCCTTCCACTGTTTCTAGTGCTGCTGTTTCCCTTGTACCTATAGGAGGAGGTATTCTGGAAGGTGCCACAGCTCCGTGAGGCAAAGGTAGCCATGTTTGCTTCACTACCGCTGCAATACATGGCTTCATTCTGCACATACTTGGACAGGGTGGTGTAGGAAACTCTATGTTCACTCCACCCCCAAATCACTGTGATCATGGGACCTGAGCTTCCCGGCAGCGTCATCAGGAAAATCATGGCTTGCATATCGGATTTCAGGTCCCATCCCATGCCGGTGGTTTGTTGCAAGAGCGTCTCAAACTTCTGCATAAAGGCGGAGACATCCTCCCCTTTACCAAGCCTCATATTGATGAGGTTTTGTATAATGAAGAGACGGTTGGCAAGTGAGGAGGACTCAAACAGCTTGCCGAGTTTGGCGTATGCCACGGCTGCCACTGTACAACTGCTAATGTGTGAATGGACTGAGGGTTGTATGGAGGACACAAGAATGGCGAGAGCCTTCTTGTTAAGCTTGATCCATGCCGAGAGGTCAACACCCTCTTCCTTTGGTGCTAGGATAGTTCTGTCAAGTAATCCTAGCAGATCTTTATCATCCATGATGATCTCAGATATCCACTTCCAGGGTGCAAACCCCTCTCCATCAAACTTAAGGATGGGCAAATTATTCTTTGGTTCCCCTGTCCTTGCCATCCCTATAACTTCAACTGCTACAGCTGCTTTAACTATTGTTGATGCCAATGTACTTGTGTTTTAGGCTGCTTTGTGCTGTTGGTGAGAAGAGGAAAGTGCTTCCCCTGTTCATGTTGGCCGCTGCAAGTACATATGGGCTGATGTAGGCTGATGTAGGATGATGTCAGCTCCCAACGTGGAAAGGTGTAGATGTGCTGCATTCCCCTCCTGCAAATGTTGACCTGCAAACAGAGAAGTTGTGTTAGAGCACAGGCGCGCTCACTGCTTGTGACTTAGCGGTTACGTGCGTGAAACTTCTCTACCCAGAGCTGTGGGTGCATAACCCTTTGTTGGCTACTGAGCTAACCACCTTTGGCAGAGAAGCTACAAAACCAAAAAGCTCACAAAGGTTTTTACGCCTTCCTTTGTTGGCATGAGTCATACACCCCAAACCTAATCAGGCATACACTTCACCTTCAAAAGTACTAATGCCTTCGCACTACATCTCAAGAAGAGAGCATCAAGTCTTCAATATACAAGAGAGCATCAAGCAAGGGTTGATTGATCAGCATGCAAGACAAGTCCTTTTATATCTTTCTTTCAAGTCCTAGAACTCAAAACGACATTCTTGGAAATTTACGTGACCCAGCCACATCATCAATAGACTTGCGCTGTGTGCTTGAAACGTAAGCATCCTCGTGTCAAGGCGACAGGCCAACCATGTAGCTTTCAAGAAGTTTTGGACTTTATTTCTTGGAAGCTTCTATAACAAACAAGATGTGCATGAGGCCAGGATCAAACTCATGGCCTCTCACTTGGCCATGTTAACAAAATGGCCAAGTTAACCACTCACCCACATGGTGTACTCATATGTCATATCTCGCATGAGACAAATCATAGTTTAGTCGCACTACAACAGATCCAGGGGTTATACCTCCACAAGGAGCAGAGCATTCCTGATCTTTCCCACAACACTGAACAAGGGGCAAAAAAATTCAACAGCCTAGGGCTAGGAATGGTGCTAGGAATCTTGGAGCCGGGAGCAGAGTCCATGCCAAGGACAAGGGGTGAGGAGGACCAAGAGCCCAGTGGGTCACTCAAAGTCAGGGGAGGGATGCACCCGAAAGGACAGCCAAGGCCAATCCAGGGCCAGAAGAGGCACGAGAATTCAAAATTGCACGAGAAAATAAAATGGAAAGATAATTAGGAAAAAAAGCAGAAATGAGAGAAGGAAACATGGTCTCAGCAAAAAAAGAGGCACAGATAAAGGAAAGAGGAAGCGTGAACGGGGGGAACAGGAAATGGACGGGTGAGGACAAGAGGAACAGTAGAGAGGAGGGGCAGGGGGGGGGGGGAGGAGGAGAAAGAGAAAGGGGAGGGGAGGGGTGGAATGAAAAGAGAGCCCTGAAAGGGGCGGACCTGGCGGGAGTAGAGGCGGAAGAGAGCCACGGGCGAACGGAGATGGCAGAATAGGTACAATAAAGTTTGATGACCATGACGGAGCCCAATGCCCATTGGGGGACTGAGGCCAACAATGGTGGCCAGCATGACTGCGGCCATCACCAATGATGATGGCCAAGTTCAAATGAAGGCACGGCCCGGCGGCAAAGCAAATGCCGATGGGGGCGAGCTGCAGCGGCAACCATAACGGTGCCAGAAATGACATTGGCGGTGAATAAGGTGTGAATGGAGGCAACAGCGGAGACGAAGGAGCCCACAGGCCCCGTCACAGGCTTCATGCCATGTTGAATAGGGCCCTAGTGGCCTGTGAGGATGATATTGAGAGAGTGGTTGGACACAGAGAGAGACTCAAGAGCAAGGGCTCTTGTGTCTAGAGGGGGGGGGGGGGGGGGGGGNGGGCTCTTGCAAGCTGTGATGGGCTGAGCTCTTGAGAGCTTTAATGGGAGGGGCTCTTGAGAGTTGTGAGGAAGACATTCAGGCGAGGAGTTAGCGCTATGTTGAGATCAATACCAGAAAAACATTGAATGTTTCATAGAAAAACTGAGTAGGAACTGCACCCGTGTCAAACCCCTACCAGGTTTCACCTCGGACGCCTCCAATGTGAGGTCATTCCAAACGCACTCATTTTCACGTGCTGTTACTGCTATGCAGTAACATTGGTTGCACTAAGAGTAAATGTGGCTGCGAGTCTGGAACAATGGCGAGTACGTAAAAAATGGTGAAATTGGAATGTGCAACTGTCAGTGGATCTATGGTCGTCACAAAATGATTTCTGTGGCCAAGGAATCTGCCGTGGTGTGCGTGCATGTCCGTGCCGCTCAGGCAAACCACCAGAGTGTGCCTGACAACAATTGTGCAAGCAGAAATATGTCTGTAAGGAAACCTGACATCCATGGTCCAACAAAGCAAGTAAGACACACAAGCCAAAGACTAAACTAGGTCTGGTAACAGGTAGGTAGAATGTTAGATACTTTAACACATCTCAAGACTAACACAAATTCAGTCACCATGGCCTTGCGGGTCAGTGGGCCACTGTTACACCACCATTATTTGATGAGATATCCATTTGTGATTGAAAATGCACCAATCGGATCTCCAAACTCTTGTCAGTGCACTTGGAGGTGCATGAAAAATTCTATCAAAGAGATTATGTTTATGGGCTGCATTCATATTATTCAAGGGCTAAATCCATTAAAAGACAAGCTCTGGCATAATATGCAGTATTAGCCAAGATTGTGTGATTTCTACTGTACATCACGTGCCACAATGTAGATCTATTGATTCTCACCCAAGCTCTATTAGGAAAATTGTCATAGTTTTAGACAAAGAACATCATTTTATTCAGTCAATTTGTTCTTCTTCCGTTAAAA